>JARJDR010014916.1:0-48951 GCA_030264135.1 Myllaena sp. GC000078 | reverse complement strand
TGGAAATAGTACCAGTGGTCCTGTACGCTAATGATGTCCTTCTCTGTTGCCTGGTGGCCCGCTGGCCAGATGCGTTCGGAATTTATTCGCCGACGATGATGCCTTTATTAATAAACATGAAGTGTCTTCACGCTCGAATGCGCGCGAAGAAGGCGGAGGGAGATCATGACGCGCGCCTGGGTCGTGTTGGTTGCCATGCAAAAATCAGCACCGGAAAACGTGCGCGCCGGAATGAATAATGCCGAGCGAGTTTTCATTATCGATATGCGTTGGTTGCTAGGCGATGCATTTGTGCCATCCGTATAATATTATTGGTTGGACCGTGTGTGGTGCGGTTTATAACCGGAGCGGGCCCGCAACTCAATGATTAATCGCGTTCAATTCGTGCCGTATTACCGGCCTATATTGTTGATTCAATTGCATGCGCGCATTGTTTCGGCATAGTTTGTCACCACCCGCCCACCACACCACCTCTTGCAATCTTATCAGCGCGCAAACTTTTTAATTGTCCAACTTGGCGATTGCGCGAAATGCGAAACATCAGCAGAAGATTGAGCGTGTTCGGCGGAGGGATTGAAGACTTTGATCACTTTCGACATGTTGATTTATTCACCGTTTGCATTCTCTGTGTGTTGCAGCGCAAAAGACGGGCGGCACGCAGATCAAACTCACGATCGACTATCCGAACAAGGTGCAGTCTTTATTCAAGCCGATGCGGTAAGTACTTATGGCGCTTGAAGAAATTCTTATATTAAACTTGCGGGATCCGCAAATCCCGCGCGCCCTTTGATTTTATCGCCCGTCACTTGGGGCGCTTTACAATGTCGGTCGCGGCGGCGGCGGCGGCGTGTGGACCATTGTCCGAATACGACGGAAGTTTGCGCATTCGGGGCTGGGCGGGGGCGGTGGCGGCCAAAAGGATTTTCATAACTTTATGGCTGCGTGTTTATATTGGCCGTCCATTGTGTTGTGGGGGACGGACCATAAATTGTTGCGGTCCAATAATAGTTTCTCATTACGAGGCAATTACGTAATTTATCGGCAGTCGCGAATTGTTGATTTGACGGCCGAGATAGAAAGCGATCCAATAGTGTGCGTGGGAAAGAAGAAGAAAATATTTCGATATGGTGAATATGTATGGATGATGTGGTGGAGTGGTTGGCGCGCATGAAAAAAAAAAACATCTGCCGGCATAAATCTGACCGGGAGCGTTGGCGGGGAGGAGGGTAGCGCACGGCTGCACCGATACCGCTGGGGAGCAAGCATTCGGTTATTTTCAGATTTCCACCTTTGGCCGCGGAGGCGCGCCCTTCCCTCCCCCAAAAAGGAATGGAAATGCAAAAGATTTTTCACTATAATACACATTACGCGTATAGGATGTTCGCATTTGCATTCGATGCGCAACCGCACGCATTTCACGCGGCGCACACGCGGATGGCCGCACAACGCATTCGAAACTCTTTTTGCCATCCACGAACGATTGTCATTGCGAAATCGCTCACGAATTGCTTTTTTTCCGCGCATCGATTTCATGGTGACCAGTACATCTGGTATATGCGACAATCGCGTTCAATCTGCACGGAATCCATACCAATCCAATAATATTTGTTTCGACTTTATTTTTTTCTTCAGCGCGCCCTTCGTCTTTTCTTTTGCGGATGCATAAAATATTTACGCGCGCGCGCACGTTTGGGCGTTGTATACACATATTTTCGCTTTCTTCTTCTTCTTCTGCCGCCTGCGAAAAAGGCAGTCGTTATTTCGCCTTCTTTATACAAATATAAATTTTCGGGCCGAGATGGAGTGTAGTAACCCCATCGTGCGATTTTCGCGCCAATTCTCTTATCCACTTTGGTGCGGACAATTTAACCATTTTTTTGCAAGAGGGCAGGAGAGCGAAAAAAAAAGGGAGAGAGAGAGAGAGGATTAAAAGTGCGGATTGATATTGAAAATAATTCAGACGATGCATTACGGACGCGCCTCTGCCCGCCTGCGCCCCGGGGGGGATTCATCGTTGTCATCGAGAAGATATTCGAAGAGTCTTCGGGGACGGCTTTGTTGCGCGCGCACCGCATGCCAACCAACAGCGAATACGACGTGTATTCCTCTTTTTTTTTCGGTTTCTTCTCGCTGCGCGAATCCTTTCCGTAGTGCTTCGCAGAAATTTAGCTAACCCTCTCGCTTCTCGCTGGGGCTATTGTGCGGCCTTTTATGTATTCGCTTGCGATTATCATTATCGTGCGCGCGCGTAGCTACCAGGGGGGACGTTGCGTCACGTCCGTGGAGAGAGCGCGTCGGCGGTGGTGGCGGCGGCGGCAGCGTGTCCATTAAATTCCTTATATCGAATTCTGATGCTGCAGCCGGGTGGTAGATCGTGTTGCGCGTCGATTTTCATTAGCGCGGGAACACAGCGCGGGGCTAATCGAACTCCAGCGTGGCATCCGCATCCGCATCGCAGCGTATTGTTGATGAATTTTCACTCAAAAATTTGTCATTACCTACTACCATAATTACGTGGATGCAATTAATAACATCCTATGCGTGTGGGGGCGCTGCGCTGCCTTGATTATAATCATTATCGCGATGTCGCCTAATGAATACGGGGAGTAAAATGACGGGAAATTGAATGAAAATTTATTGCCACCGCCGCCCGCCCGCCGATCGGTGCCCCGATGCGTGCGGCAGCAAGTTGGGGGGGTGGAGGAGCATGTGAGAATATAAAAATATTATTATGATAATAAGTAACACGCGTTCGCGGCGGCGGTGGTGGCGGTGGTAGTGGAAGAGCTCCGAAATATTGTAATGTAACGCGATCGTTATCGGGGCCGGGGGCGGGGGCGGGGGGTGAAGGCTCTGGCAGAGTCGTAGAGAGAGAGTGTGCGCTTATTTGTTGACGGCGACGGCAGCAGTGGCACTTTCCTACCGCCACCGCCCGCAGCTTGCTCGCGGCGCGCGTGCATTGTTGTCGTCGGCCGCATATACTTTTGAGCATGGAATGGGTTATCGCAGCGCCTTCTTTCGGCTCCGCTTCTTCCCGCCACCCCCCATGCGCACACACACACAACATAACACACCGGAGACCGAACACCGAATTGGATTGGGTTTTGCTCGAAATAACAACTATATTAAAGCAATTACAATTTTACGCTCCAATTTCGCCGATGATTTATTTCCTTTTCACACGTACACGACGGTGGCGGCGCGCCGGCGGCGGCGATAAAACCCATCCGTATTTATAGACGCGCCAGGTAATCGCGTTGATTTTTACGTCAAACATTGATGCTTTAATCAGATGCAAACGATAATGGCGGCGGGGCGCCATCCCCGGAATATGCAAAGCGCGCGTATTAACCCAGCCGCCGCCAGCGTTCCCGAGAAACGGCGGCGGTGGCGGCGGCGGCGGCAACAGCAACGTATGTTTTCCAAACGCGACGACGACCGAGAGACACTAGTTATACATTAATGGATTTAAATTTAATACAAGCACCTAATCTTATAATAATACAGTGTGTAAACAAATTAGCAACTAAAATGAGGCTGCGTGCCTACCGCGCCCCGGCGACTTTGTGCGCACCCGCCAAAGCTACGGCGGTGGCGGCTTTGAGTCAGAGAGAGAATTTTCGAGTACGCAACCGCCGCGCCGCGCCGCGAAGAGGAAGTCACCGGAACACACTGCGGTGCGCACGTTGTGGTCAACGACTTTTCCTCTCCTGCCGCTTTGCGAATAATCAAGGGGTAGTACGACGAAGGCGGTTAATGCATGCAATTTCGCCCTCGAAAAAGAACATTAATCAGTGCTCATAATAGATACCTATTTATTTCTACGCGATTGATTGATTGGACTGACCAATATTCTCTTTCATGTTGCCAGGCAGCATGCCGCGGCGGTCGCGAGGGGAGAGCAGCATCCGACGGGAAGGAAGACTCGCCCTCATGCAAACACTTTCACTCTCATGCATGCCCTTTAAATATCAATATTGAATGTATTTAAAACGATGCCATTGTGAATATGCGAGCGGCGGGATGCTGTGATAAGGCAGAGAAAGACAGAGTGAGAGAGAGATTGAGGGAGAGAGAGAGAGAGAGAGAGTAAGTAAAATTGTCGGCAAAGTGAGTTTTGCGATGGGTCGTCAAACCACAATAATGGAGGGATGCGCATTTATAGCGACGACGCGCGTGTCCGATGTGTGGCGGCGCGCGCAATCGCGCGCAGTTAATCTACTCGGGGCGCGATCATCGTTTTGTTATACCCCAACCCTATCTCTCCGGCGGCCATAAAATCTCCAAAACGCTTCGATGCGCAGGGCCTGCGCTATGCGCGCATAGATAGTAGGATAGTACTAGAAGGCGCAATAATGCGATCGACAATGAAGTTCTTTTTTACGCTTTTTTAATTCGAAGCGCCAAAACAGGCGCGCACGGCGAAATCCCGAAGGAAAAGTCCCGTAAAACCGGATATACACCTACTCTTCGCGCGAGGGCGGGCGTGTGGGTGGGCGCAAGGGGCGGTTTGTGGGTCTTTTCATTGGCGTCGTCGTCGTCGTCGGGCGAGAAGCATTGCGGGTAAGCAAAGATAACCTGTCCGGCTGCGGCTGATTTGCATCTCCCCCGAGGACCGAACTATCTCTTGGCGACCCTCGAGTCTTCTCACCCGCCCGCCCGCTCGCCCACCCGCGTTGTCGTCCGTGTCGCGCGTGGCGATCCGTGAATGAGGCGCCGCCGCCACCGAGTGTTGTCGGCCGGACCGCCAATGCGCCCCAGCCATAGCACGCGCTGCGGGGACACACGGTGCTGTTGTCCGGGGGTTGCTTTCCGCGCAATCCGGCAAAACGCCGTCGTTAGCTGCACATTACACGCCCCCGCCCCGGCAACAACTGCGGTGGCGGCGGCGGCGGCGGCGGCGAGAGACCCTTCTCGCTTCGTCGCAAAGATATCGCCACCGACGCCTAACGTCCGAACTGGTAACGAAGCGTATAACATCAAAAGCAGCAGCGAATGATACATCCACCAGCGGCAAACATTTGTATAATAATATCAACAATCAAGACGCGCCCCGAGGGTCTCTGCCGGCGTTCGTTCGTATTAGTTGCGAGCTGCACCACCCCCGCCCAGCCCGTCGCTGCATAATAAAGAAGTTAAACGTCGCGCCGAGTAAAGTTTCGACTTGGCTCTACTTTCGCCCCCCCACCGAAAGTTCATTTGCGCCCCGCGCAACGACAAACAAGCGAACACGGGGATGACGTTAAATAAGCGCGCATCGTTATGCGCATTGCGCGTGCGGCTGTGCGGGGGTGGGTTGGAAAAAAAATCATCCATCCAGTCGGCGCGCGCGCAGGCGGGCGGACGCTTCATTGTCTTGCGCTGCAGGTGCGTTTAAACAAAAAATATGATTCGCATTAAATTCTCTTCTATATTCATTGCGGCAAAATAATTTCGCGCCGTGTGTTTGTCTCCGCGGTCGGGGAGACACACGTCCGCCCGCCGCCACATAAGTTCCTCCGCCACGCAGCAGTGGTACTTACGTTCCGGGGTTTTTGTCGCCGCCGCTGCCGCCGTCGGGGTAGGTAGGTGCGCGAGACGTGCATGCCGCCCGCCACCGCCGCCTGCCGCCGCCGCCGCCTTCTGTTCGCTCGCGCACACGCCCGAACGAGATAACGAATTGAGCTATGCGCTACGTGCCCGGCGTGGCGATCGCGCGACATTTACATATCTCACCTTGTAGATCTAATATTATTCCGGAAGAAGTGCGCGAAAAGCGGTTGAGGGCCGGGCGGCGCGCAGTATTTCAGCGCTCGCAAAAATTCTTCGCCTGCCCTCTCCCATCAACTATTGCGACGACGCGGCATTGATTAGAATGACAGGACGAATATGATTAAGATCGCACCGCACCCCAGGGCGCAGGCGAGCGCGGTGCGCCGCTTTAGTGCGGCGGGGTAAGGAGAAGAAGAAGAAAAAAATGAACTCAGTCACGGTGTTGCAAAATTATAGAATCGAATCATATCTAGTCTCGTAACCGGAAACCCATTTCACGTACGTCGGCTATGTGCTCCACTTTTTCTCCCGCCTGTCGTGCCTGTTTCCCATCCCCCTTCTATTCCGTCGGTGGAGATATGGTTCTTTTTGTTTCGGTCGGCGGCGGCGCTACTTTAAAATCGCCGAAAATCACGCAATCGCACGCAAAAACCAACCGACGATGGGAAATGCCGAAATCTCATTATCTCCGCAGTCGCGCGACGAAAAGCATAATGGGTAGCGGGAGAAGGGGGTGGAACAAGAGATGCGACAAACGAAAAAAAAACACACACACACACACGCACACGAAACACCGAAGGTATATTATAGCAGCCGCCGGATCGTGGGAAAGAACAATAAGAAAATCAAGATATTATTACCGCGTTATGAAAATGTCTGGCGCACATTATGCGCGCGCGCTCCCGCCAAGGCAATATGCTAATCTTTATTTATGCTTGCATAATATTTCTTATTTTATCGACTCTCGTAGACAATGTATTATATTTTCCGCGGGGGTAGGGGGGCAGCTGTCTGTCATCCCATGCGTGTGGTTGCGCTGCGACTGAATTTGTCCGTAATTCGCAAAAAACACGCCCACGCGCTATCTCGCTTGCTCGCTCGCCATAAGTGCATTTATCAACGCCTGCCATAAAGTCATTTGTCTTCGCAGGAGCGCGCAACATCACGTTTCGCACCGGATGCATTCGATTCTTTTGTCGTTTAGCGATGCGAGATTAGCCACGCCGCGCGCCACCGCCGTTGGCCCTCTTGATCTCTCTCGCGCGGTGGCGCCATTATGCACTCAGAAGCACACCCACCCCGCCGCGCCGCCCATTCGGTCTAATCTTCTTCTTTGCGCTGCTCTCCTCGCGCATCAAGCGTGTGCGCGAGCCAATGCCATTTGCGACCGAAAACCCATCGCGAAGTGAATTTGTTGGAAACTATATATTAATCAAGCGCACGCCGTGTGTGCGAAACGCTGACCGAAGGCGAGAAGAGGACTCGTGCGATAACTAAGCGCATTTGTTGCAGATTCCCGCGGGAGCAGCAGACTTTGCCCAATCACTTCTACTTCACCGACTTCGAGCGCCACAACTCGGAGATCGCGTCCTTCCATCTGGACAGGTGCGTGGCACAATTATTTATCTCCCCCATTCAGCGTGTGTGTGTGTGTGTGTGTGTGTGTGTCTAATGGGCCGATTTGTTGGGTAGATTGCTGGGTTACAGACGC
The DNA here is from genome assembly GCA_030264135.1 of Myllaena sp. GC000078. Taxonomy (NCBI): domain Eukaryota; kingdom Metazoa; phylum Arthropoda; class Insecta; order Coleoptera; family Staphylinidae; genus Myllaena; species Myllaena sp. GC000078. The sequence goes on along the minus strand of JARJDR010014916.1, from coordinate 41,708 downwards.
GCCATGCCCGTCTCGGGGCGGTTGGTGAATATCACCTCCGAGCTGTACCAGAAGGCCGACGGCGAGCTGCTGAAGACGTTTTTCGTGTCGCCGGCGGATAATCTCTGCTTCCACGGCAAGTGCAGCTACTACTGCGACACATCGCACGCGATCTGCGGCAATCCCGACATGCTCGAGGGCAGCCTGGCGGCGTACCTCCCGCCGATCGACATCGGCCTGCGAAAGGTAAGCAAGCAGCCTTTCCCGGCGGCGCCTCTATTATCGCAATTACGGGATAAATATTTACCCTCTTTGCCTTGCCGTGCGCGATTTGTGATCGTTTTGTTTCGTTTTGGCGTTGTTGGCAGGTGTGGCGGCATCCGTGGCGCCGCTCCTATCACAAGCGCAGGAAGGCGCAATGGGAGCTCGAATCTAATTACTGCGCTCTGGTGCGCGAAATTCCGCCGTACGACAAGGGCCGACGGCTCTACGATCTGATGGACATGGCCATCTTCGATTTCCTCACCGGCAACATGGATCGACATCATTACGAGACCTTCAGGTAGGATAGATTGGGAAGAGCCTGTGTGTGTGTGTGTGGGTGGGTGATGGGAATGCAATTTTCGGCCACGTCGATCATGAGCGACAAGAAAAAGACGAAGAAGAAGAAGAAATGAACGACACTGTCACCTTGCATTACGTCCACTGACCGCGCATTTGCGCTCGTTTCTGCACAGGGAGTTCGGAAACGACACCTTCACCATCCACCTGGATCACGGTCGCGGCTTCGGCAAGCCCTTCCACGATGAGTTGTCCATCCTCGCGCCGCTGCTGCAGTGCTGCATGATACGCGAAACGTCGCTGACGACGCTGCTCAAGTAAGACCCCTTCGCACATACCTCCACTCCTTTTCGACATCTGTTTGTTTGCTGCGCCTTTACCCTTTCGCTTCCGCCGCGTTTGCTTCCACGGGCGGCGGTAGGATGAGGCGGTTGTGCTGTTCATTTATTTACGCAGCCACCCGTCGCCGATTAGCGTGTAAATAATGTACACACCGACGCGGCTAATGAGTTCCTCCTGCCGCCGCCGCCGCCGCCGCCCACGACAACGCCGAGGACTTTCGACTTTCGCGAGCGCCCCGAACGAACGCGCGCCGCGAGCGACGTGTGATAGGTCTCTCCCTCGACATGGGCGACCGGCGCGGGTGCGGAGGGGTGGCGCGTCTATCGGAACGTGTGATTGTCAGACCTTTTCTATACCCGCGCCAAACCCGCGCGCCCACCCGCCCGAAAACGATTTCCACAGTCATTCAATAGCTGAATTATTCATCCGGACGTTGTGAATAGGTTTCCGACCGATTAATTGATTTCTGAATAAATGATGCTCGCCCACCCGCGCCTCCGTGGCGGTGGTGTGTGGCTGTGTGGATGTGTGTGTGTGGATTTTTTATCCGAACGCGCTCGCGTATTTCGGTGTTTAAAAAAGAAAAGCCATCGGGCGAACGAACGGGGTTGCACATAAACATTAACGGATAAATAAAATACAAGCCGACAGCGCAAGAGAGCAGCAGCCGGCCGCCGTGGGTGAAATTGGAAAAGCAAGTGGGTTCGGGGTCCCGTGCCCCATCACTTCGATTCCGGAAGAAATGGATTTGCGCTGTGAATAAACAAAAGAATACGTCGAATCCAAATCGGAGGTCGGGCGTGGGGATATATTTAACTAAGAGATTGATATTGACTGCCCGTGAGCCAGCGCCGGCGCCGCGCCGGTTTAAACCTCCTTCGCTTGTGCTTTCGATTTTCGCTGTCCCAACACACTATTTTCTTCTTCGACCCCCCGCACGCCCGCGCCCGCCCGACGAGTGGGTGTACGCGTTGTAATTCGATTACGTTAATGCAATAACGCGACGACGAGGCGGAATCGACGATGTCACTTTTACGAGCCGCTGATTGAATCGATTTCGCTGCCAATATTTTCCGTCGCGCTGCACCCCCTCTGCCCACGACACACACACGCGCGCACGTGGCGCAGGTGTTTACGCGCGGCGCAAAGAGCGCCGCTGTAATGACCCGTAATGATCGTGCTTTTTATCATCGCGCGAATTACACGCGAGCGCGCCCGCTTTATCATCGCGCGTGCCCGTGTTTCATGCAATACTTTTTTCGGATCGGCGCTCGTCCGCAAAAGCGCTCCAACAATTCGATTTTAACGATCTCTCCGGGGCGAACCTGTAAAAAGAAGCGCGCGAGCGCACTGGATTGAAATAAAACCGGGTGCGTCGTCATTAATTGGCTTGCCGGAGGCCGTAATTGGCGAACCTTTTCGTCGTTCGTAATCCGTTGATTGTTCAAATGTTGTCGAGACATTAGCGCCGCGGCGGTGGTTAATAGAATTCGAGAACGCCCTTCCCCACCGACGCGGCGCGCGCGCTTGCGGTTTTCGTCGTCGTTGTCGCAACGACTTTCGATGTCGATTTGGTTAATTAATCGAAGGGTAAGCCCCATGCGGCGGCGGCGGCGTCACCCATCACATCTTAATTGCACTGACGCGCGCGCGCGCAGCCCTCTCTACATTATGCATGCAATTCGCCGCGCGCCGGCCCTTTTTCGCTAGAAAAATGGGCGCCCACCATCTAATCTTCTAGGAATTAATTAGCTAGCCGGCGATGAAGTAAAAATCTCATCAACGCGAATCTTTCCGCCGTCGTTCACGATGAGCCGCCGTTATATGAAATACTTCCGAAATGAATAAACATTTAAGCGCAAAGCGACGCGATGAAACTCGTCAGGCCGTTATATGTATACTTATACGCAACGTAACGAAATCAATTAAAGTTTATTAATTGCGGCCGCGAGGCCGACGGCGGTGGCGGGGGCGGGAAGAGCACGTTCGAACATCTTAATTGCCGGCTGGCTGGTTGGCTCGCGCGGCCGCTGGAGCACTTTTTCCTTTACGCTTTGTCGCTCGCAGCCTTCACCACCACCTCCACCACCACCGCCGTCGACGCTTTTCCCATTTATTTCCTTCAATGCGAAGCGCGCGCGCCCTGGAGTTAGATACACTTTTATTTCGCCCCCCCGTTTACTTTTCGTATTATATCGCGTCCATCCGTCGTGTATATTTGTTTTCGCTTGTTTCGTATTGTTGGTCAACACCCACGCACACACACATACACATCGCCAGCCAGCCCCCCAATCGAAAGCTGATTATCGTTTTGTTTGCTTTCGTATTGCTAGTTTATTAATTTACCGATGATTTTATTGTGCGCTAGTTTATTCGTGAGCACATTATTAATTTGCACCGCTATCCAGTTCATTCTAAACTGTCAATTATAATAGAATACTTGGCTTAAACGCCAAGTAAAAAAAACACATTATTGAAATTACTGCCGGTATGCGCCGCATTGTTCGGTAATAGCCGCATGGCTATTGTCTTACGTTATGAAGAGAGGGCCGCCCGATGAAAAGAAACGCAAACTTACCACTAAACTTATTAAAAGTTCAAATTAATTTTCTGATTTGCCGTGCGCGCGCGCGCGCACGCCGCCGGCAAAAAAAAACGAGCGAAAAAATCGGCTTGTAATAATGTTGGCGCATCCGCCGTCGTCCCGCCGATAACTTATTTGTCTTCTGTTTTTCTCCGCGCTATTTTCTCTCGGCGTGATTTTTTGCGAGTGCAAAAAGGCGAATATCGCTCGGAGCATATGCATTACTCAGGAGGGCAGATTGGCTGCTGTAATATGCACGCAGGGTGGCGGTGGCGGCGGCGGCAGAAGCAGCGGCGGCGAGAGAACCTGTCGCATCAATATTAAACGACGCGTTTTCTCGCGCCCATCAGCGCCAGGTGAAATCGTATTTTTCTTGCGCCGACCGCCGGCCGATGCGCAACTAATTCGAGTGCATCGCCAATTATCGCTCGGTATTTATTTTTCGGGGCCCGCATGAATAAATGATTACAATATACTTTATCGCGCGTGCGTAAACCGCTATCGCCGTATAACGATTACAAAACACACAAACGCAACCGAAATTGAAAATAATTACGATTAGGAAATTAGGAAAGAGACGTGCTCACGCGCGCGCGTAAAATTTATGAAAATTCATTTTGGCCCCTAGTTTATTGCGCACTCAATGTAACCACCCCGCGCTTGCACACACACACACACACACCCGCCCAAGCACTCATATGTGTGTTCTCTTCGTTAACGCCGAACGACTTACGTAGTAACAATGCCCTCCGCTTGGGGGGCGGGGGCGGCGTGCGCAACAAGCATCAACAAGCGCCCGCCCGCCCGGTCCGTCGTGGAGGTGAAATCGTTTTCGGGTTTTACGTGTGCGCACGTATTATATTTTTATGTCGTACGTTTTATGATTACAACATTAGCTACCACCCGCACACCCCAGCAACAATCCGTTTCCTCTGCGTTTGCTATCTTTGCAATGCTCTCGCCACCAGTCAGCCGCCCCCCTCACAACCACCTCAATGATGTGCGTGTGTTTCGTTTTCGGCTTTCGCCGTACGTATGCATCATGCATGAAAACGTAATCTGCGTACGGGGGGCGCGCGCGCGGGAGGTTTGAATAAACACTACACATTTCATAAAAGTCAATTTCCGGCTTGCGCCTGGCCCCCCCTGCTGCTCTCTTCCGCCCGCCGCGCGCACGAGGAGAGCATAGTCGTATTTTAGCGCAAGTTTCGCAAATTCCAATGTGCGGGATTAGACACAGCCACGCGAGTATTGCAAAATCGGCCAGCGAGGAAATTAATCGCGTATTTTTTGCTCCTCTGCACGTCTTAAGCAAGACTTATCGCCGGAGACGACTGCGGTTGCGCGGGCATATCTAACGAGCGAAAGTAACAAACTAACGCCCAACTCGGTGGATGGAGACCTTCGCTGCCACCTCGGCGTGGGTTGTATATATCTAGATTAACGGCGTGTGTAAATATTTTACGCGGACACTTTTTTTAACGCTCTCTATTTCTCAACAAGTCGGGGCGCGCGCGGAGGGGTGTTATATACGAGCGCCGATGCTTTCAGCATCCGCAATTCTTCTATGCGGTGGTGGCGGGCATCTTTTTTCGGCTCGCATTTTATTTGTCGCCGTGGGAATTGAGCGACAGCCGTAACGGACAGTGCAAAACGTAACGCGCGCTCGCCGCCCGCTAATTGATGACGGCCGAAGAAAATGGGCATGCGGTGTAAATCAAGCGCGCATTTTGCGGCAATGATTTCGCCCGAGGCCGCACTAATAAAACGGGTTCAAATTGATATTGGCGTTCGCCGCCCGCCGCCCGCCGCCACTTGGTTGGCGCGTTTCAAGATTTATTCACGCGCACATCGCGCATTTTTATTCCAATTTAGTTTTATAGGCTTGTGGCCTCCTCTGTCCGGCTGCCAAACGAATTTGCAAGAGATTTGCCTTTTGCCGTTTTCAGCTGCTGCTGCTGCTGATTTAGTGCGGACGCGCGCGCGGGGGCGAACGGTGATAAATGTTTCCGATCTGACTGCCACGATGCCTTCAACAACCATAATTAATTCGTTGACGTGCGCTGTTGCCCGCCCGTGCGCTTACCAAGTCTCTTTGCTCATTTCGATTCGGGCGCGCGCGTTTTAAATCATTGATAGCGATCTGATTTGACCGCGCCCGCCGCTGCCACCATCGCCGCCGCCCCGCCGTCCAGTTGTCCGGTCGCGTGCACAATTGCGCATTAAACATGTATGCTTTCATCACCTTCAGGGGCGCGCATCTTTCGCCTTTTATGCTTCTCGCCCAGCCGCCCCCCGATACTCTTCGACTTTCAGTTCCAGTTCATTTGTTATTAATTAATTAACGCCGCGCCGCGCACCGCATACGTAATGAGAGTGCCCTTTTATTAATAGCACGGCATTTCGGCGCAAAAGCAAACCGAAACTTTTCGATTTTTAATCGCTTCGACGCGCGACGAGCAATGGGGGGATGAAAGGAATAAATCCTCACTTCCGGCGCCGATATATCTTGATTGTTTTCGGCTTCGCGCCGATGGCAATTATGAGGAAGGGCAAAGTGTGTGCGTGTGTGTGTGTTCATTGTATGCGAAATCGAATTGCTTCGCTGGAGCGCACACGACGGCAGGCAGCGTTATTGTAATCCGCTCGCGAAGTGTCGGCCACTTGTAAACAACGCGCCCGCGCCGGGCGCATTTATTTATACGTTGTTCATTAATCAAAAAAGCTGTTTTGTGTGTATTGACTTTTCGAGCGGGCTGGGGGGGAGCAAAAGCGATCTGTGCGGTTGGTGGCGGTGGCGATCGGTGCCGGTTGGCGAGCACAATACGCGCGCGCTACCGTTTTCGTTCGACAATGCGCAACGCAAACCGATTCATAACCGCCCGCGTCGTTCGAACAAAAAGATACAAATTGGATATGTAGACAAGCGGGCAAAAGCCACACATACTTGTTATACACATACGTATTATATATATTGACGATAATGAAAACGTTTCACAATGGGGTCGCTCGGTTTGCAGCGCTTTTGTGCATATTAATACGCCGATAACAGGCCCAGCACTGACCAAATAATACGATGAAAGAAAGCAGCCGCCTACCATCGTGGCTCATTGCGCCCAAAACTATGAGCAAATTGTAGGTAGTCAATACATACACCTACGCCGTGTCGCGTGGGAGGGAATTTCATTTGCGATTCAAGTGACGCCTCGTTTTTTGCCATCTGCGCGCAACCACGGATTTTCATTTGCATTTTAATTTTGCGGTATGGGTTTGCGCGAGTGTGGATCTCTTCGGCTCTTCACGCACTCATCGGCTGGCAAAACATTGGCGGCAGTGATCAATTCGACTGGTTGGGGGGGTGTGAGCAGTGAGCGTGTCGAAGCGGATATATCATTGACATTCATTGTTTTCAATCAATTCCGAATCAAAATAAACGCGCATCGCACACACACACACACACACACGCACTCGCACACGCATTCACGTGTGTCGCATTTATCGTTATTAATTTCGACGGTGGCACCGGATGCGGGAAAACGCAATGCATTCGCAATCAGTAATAACAATAATGGCGTTTTATCGTATATGCACCGCGAGCGTACGTGCAGATCGCGGGGGTGGTTGATTAAATTTCGCATTTTCCAGCCGCGCGCGCGCCCGCCGGAGACTGTGAATCGCGCGGCGGGGCCGAAAACGGCGCCGTCCAACTTATCGGCTTGGTCATTTTGTAATTGCAACGCGAATTAAGTAATTAACGGCCTGGCGCCCGGCCGCACAAAGAAATTAATTAAAAAGTGTTTGATTAGAGTGGAAGTAATTAGCGAAATGCTGGGGCTGGGACTGGTGCCGCTCGTTGAATTCGTATTTGTAAATTTACAACGGTGGTTGTCGCGTGTGATAATGGCAATTCCAAGTGTTACTTACCGGTACGTTGCCGCGGGAAGGGAGGGTGCGGGGGCTAATTTTGCATCCAGCGGCTAGAAATTTTCAATATCAATCTATTTAACCCCCGGCACTTTGCGTCCGCCTGCCAAATGTTTATGTATGTGGCGCGCCAGAGAAAGGGATCACTCATTCTGACACAAACACATACGGCGAACGATTTCCCGAAAAGGAAAAAAAAACCGAATGGAAACTTTTCAACCTTGAAGTATCTACTTTAACGCTCGAACAATTCGCTCTCCACGCTTCGCGGGCGCATCGCTCGTCTCGAAATCGACTCGCTCGCACTCGAGACGCACTTAATCCTTATTTTCCATTAAACTTATACTGCTGCTGCTGCTGCTGCTGCTGCTGCTCGAATACGTTATTAGCGTTTTCGGCGGTCGGTAAAACCTGCGCGCGGATGTTGCGGCTTCTTCTTCCTCCTCTTCTTCAGCTTCCTGCGCTTCTTCTTCCTCCCTTATTAGTTGCGCCTATGCACACATATCATCGGCCAAAAAGCGCGTTGCTTTATTTCGGCTGTGTTTTGTGGCAGCTTCCATAACGGCAAGCCGATGAAGCTCAGCGAGACGATGCGCAAGAGCATGTCGGCGGATCCGATCGCGCCCATCCTCTGGGAGCCGCACCTGAAAGCGCTCGACCGGCGCGTCGGCATCATCCTGCGCGGCATTCGCGACTGCCTGAACAAGGGCGACGAGCCGCCCGAGTCCAACACCGACCTGGAGGACGTCGACGAGAACAACGAGAACAACAACAGGTTGTAGGGTGTGCGGCATATTTGACGCACACCGCACACGCATTTTGCACAATGAATCAATGTACAAAACTAACAAAAATTACACGAAACCGACGACGCGACGGAAGGAAGGTAGGAAGGAAGACTGGGTAAGATGGTGTAAATAATATGTATATAACTTAGGCGAGAGCTGGAGCACAAAGCGCAACAAACGCGAAATCAAGCAACTATGTGAATGCATCAAATCCTAGGAAACTATCTCTTCTCCTCTATCGATATCTTCGCCAGCGTCAAAGTCATCTAGGATCTTAACGAATTCTATAATATTATTTCAAATACGGTTAGAAATCGTCGTCCAAACATTTCTGGCATTAGTGTTTAGGTTTTCAATGATATCACAGATTATTTTTGCGTATCGTTAGTCATGATCCAAAAGTGATTTTGTTTTGCCAAAAATATTTTACATATGATTTAGTTGTAAGTGTTATTTTGCAGCCCGCCCGCCTTCCCACCTCTCTCAGTTTGGGCGTGGGTCGGGCGATGTAATTCTAGTACTTATCGTTCGTTTGCAATCTGCTTTCATTTGGTTAATTTTATGTCTATGTTTACGTTTCTATTAAGTATATAGTTTATTTATGGTAGATTTAATTAGGGACGCAGCGAACTGAAACCGCGATGATGATGATGATGATGATGGATGGGAGATGTATCGAGAAAAGCACAGGGCGCCTTCCAATGGTTGTAATTCGGGAACTATTTTTTGAACCACCACTTTATATACCCATACAGGCCACCCCGTCTCCTTCATTCTGGTCGGTTGGTGGAGCATCGAGTTTAATCTCCAATCACAAATGTATAAATGTAAATGTTGCGAGTAAGTATTAGCGAAAAAAAAAGAAGAAAAAAAAAAAAGAATTGCAGCCGGGGCGACGATATTTGTAATATATGTAAACAAGAGCCTAGTTCGTTTACCAAACTGAGAATCGACGACGCAGACGAATCGACGAAGAGTCATTACAAACCAAATAAAATGAAATCATACCAAATGTGCAAAACACGTGCACGTGGTGAAGGGAATAGAAGACGCCGAAGACTACCTATGCCAAAGCGCTTCGTTGTTCGGTTCGAGAATCGGGCCGATCGATGTTTTCAATTCATAGTCATATTAAACTACTAGTTACTAATTGCCGTGTATGGTACCATGCATGGGATCCGTTCGATGCAAGAAGAAGACGTTGGGGATGGACGGAAAACGAGCAACACTTAACGAAGACGGACCGCAGATCTATAATATACACTTGATAGCTTGTACACTAAGCGATATACATATGCATATATAATGGTTAACATTAATTGATATCGATAATGATCATGTGATGACAAAACGAAGATATTTAAGCTACAAATGATTGAATATTGAAGCAAGCGGTTCGGCTGTTTTTTTTCTCTTTCTTGGTGCCCCACCCGTCCTTGTGTGTTTACACGTCCACCTCATTACGATGATTAATTTCTTTCGCGCGTTTCCGGCAGCGATTTTTAATGCGCAACGATAAGACCCAGCGATTACGACGTGTTCGGCCGTGAAGAAGACGACGACGAGACGGCCAACCAAGAACAAGAAGAAGAAGAAGAAGAAGTTTGCGGTAACTTTTTATCTTCGACGAAATAACTCATCCAGATGCCAGGCTAGCCACTCTTTCTCCCGCCCCACGCCAAGGACATAAGGTAAGTGTTACGCATTTGGCATTGCTCTGGACGTTGCTTTCGGGCAATGGCGACGGATTCATATCCGGCGGACAGGTGGTGCCGACCGAACTTGATCCGCTGGCGGTCAGTTGGCGGCAACGTGATATTTAACGTCCGGACCGCCGCCAGTTTAATGATCGCCACCCCGCTGGAAGTTTTTAAGGTGCACGCTTGCCGAATTACGGATAATTACACGCCCCGGGAGAGGTGAAACTTTATATCCAAGTGCCACGCGCAGATTGTTTCCGATTCATGACTAATCAAATTCAGCAATCCAACCGTCAACTTGTGCACCGGCCCCAATGTGTTCGCCGCTGCTCCCCGGCATTGGCGCGTCGGCGTCGGTCAGATGGAATGTAAAGGAAACAAGTATTAAGAACATTAAAAACACGATTTTTCGTATGCGTTCGACGCGCTGCGCACAAGAAAAGTTCAAAGATATCCCTTGCACACGACGCCTCGCTCGCGCAAAGGATGCGGTCGAATCAAAAAGTTTGCGCTTTAACGCGCACGACGGCGGCGGCGGCGGCGGCGGCGGAAGTTTTCGCCCCGGTTGCCGCCAAAGTGTCGCACACCCCCACGCGTACGTACGGGTGTTGCGCAATTCCGTTTGATATTTTTACTTTTAATTCACACACCCTCCGCTTTCCCACCCAAGGCGCACAAAGTTTCGCAATTGAAAAGGCGACGCGCCCGCACTCTTCACACTTAACTCGTCGCGGCGGCCGGCGTTTTACGTGCGCCCGAAATTAATGAGCGCCCCGGTCAAAACACACGTGGCCGGAATATTCTATGCATTGCGCATTGCGAGCGCACTAATTGAATCGGATATCAATTTGTCAGGCGCGTGGTACAAAGCCACTCCTAAATTATCATAAAGGCTGCGGGGAGGTCGCGCGCGGACCGCAAATAATTTTTGGGGATTATATTTTGGGGGGGTGCGCCGTAAATTCGTTCGAATGCCGGCTTATCTCGCGCAACCTGAGCACCCAGTGCGCATTTAACTTCTTTATCGCACGAAATATCGCGCATCGGCGAGAGACCGACACCTTGTGCGAGTTCATAAATTTGAAGATTTACTCCCCCACCCGTCCGCGTGCAATCATAATCGCGCGCGTTTAATTAAAATTGTAAACTATCAGCGTAATGCCCGCCTCCCTCATGCAATACGAACGCGTCTTATGTGGTCGATGCAGCGCATCTTGCCACTTTTATCACTTGCACCGTGGCGCATAATTAATATCATAGCGCATTCGAAATTGCAGTCTAAAGTGGGATTGTTGCTACGGGCTACGGCGCACTCGAATTGCAAGCGATTTAAGTCGGCCAGGTATTGCCAGGCCAGGTATTGCGATATTTGCCGGGTAATAAAATGAGAATAGAGACGACGATTCACTTTGTCCTTCCTTCCGGCGAAAATTGCCACTCCTGCAAGCGCACTATAATATGAATAAGCGGCGCTAAATGCGGATATATACGCGCGCCCTTGACGCAGTGAATTTCACTTATGACCCGAGAAAAATCGCACACATAAACGCGATGATGTCGCAGTGCTATTTATTGAAATACTCACCTATATGTATGAGCGAAATATAGAAGAAAATACATATTTTTTCCATCTCCTCATCGAATCCGTCCGGTAAACGTGCGGAGAGAAACATCCGCGTCGTCAGGGAGAAACAATGCGGCGGAAACGCGATGCGCAAATAAAAACGCCGGTGCTATTGTTAGAGATTATCTTTTAAATAAGTCTTATTGCCCGCCGGCAAGAAAAATGATACGCGCACAATAATATGGAGCGCCGACGACGACGTCGTCGACGACGAATGACGCCGCACTTGGTTATTTACGCTTTTATTTTCGCGCAACTACGTTTTCAGCGAGGGGGTGTGTGCGGCTCTGTGAGTGGAATATGCGTTGGCTGTTTAGACCGCGAGTGCTACTCATCTTTTACGCTCTGCACGCCCTTTGTTCGTTATACGGATTTGTTTTTCTTCACGCGCGTGAGATGATGACGGGGGGAAGGATGATGATAAAAAACAACAATGCGAAGAACATTTCCGGCCGGTTTTAAGCTCGTTTTAATTCGCACAGCTGCACGCACTGCATTCTTGTTTCTTGTTTCATGCATTGCAATACGAATACAATGATTCCAAAAAGAGACATGCATGACTTATTCATTATTGACTCTTGCTCTGCGGCGAAAACAAATCGCTGGAAATTTGTCCGACAACGCTTAATGGCAGGAGTTGTGCGAGCGAAAAAAAAATGAGCATTTTGTGTTACTGTTCGGCGGATGATGCTTGATGGGGTCGGTAGTAGCGCGCGCGCGCACATTCGTTAAACGAGCCCACCACCCCTTGAGGGCTGTTCGCTCATTGCGGGGGCCGTTAGAACGCGACGTGTGTGTGGTTTGGTTTTTTTTTTGTTGCTCCTCTCCAAGCGCCGATTATCACCCTCCGCATACGAAAGTTCCGAATTACTTACCACCCTGCATCGTGCAATCAATAGAAACATATTTGGCGGGGAAAAAAATATATTGAAATTTCGTAACATAAAAGTAAAACATTGTGAGTGGGCAGAGGCAACGAGGACATACATTTAATTATATGCCACGTGTTTAGATTTCGTGCGTGGAGAGGCGATAGATTTTCTTCGTGATCGGACCGCCGGCGCCACCAACGCAACCGTGCTCGTGCCACTTCCGCTTGCGCAGTGACGTCGTCGTCGTGACGGTGATGCGCGGCTTCCGGAAGGTACGTGGCTGCTGAAGTGGTTCACTGCCGCCCTCGCTGTGGTGGCGCGATTGTCCCGATGCCGACTTAGGTATTGAGCCAAGTGCAACCGGGGGAAAGATGAGAGGTTGGTGGGTCCGATTAGAAAGCGCAAGGAAATAAGGAAATATATATTTCTTCATTCGATAAACATATATAGATTTCATCGTACAATTATATAACATCTGGAACTTTGGAAGGCATTGTTTTCTGTTAAAACATTGAGTACTTACTTAAATCTTAAAGGTGCACCCCTCCCCCCCCCCCTCCCCGCCCCTTTTTGATGCTACTGATGAAATATACTGAACGGATCGGTTTCGCATTCACTCCGTTCCTCCGTTAATATCCTTAGTAATTATTATAAATATACAATTAGCAATTAGTAATACTTTGGTTTCATTAGTTGCGTGTTTTGGTGGCACGACCAAAACGCATTCAGTATATTTCGATCTCGTGATGGTATAAAAATCGCAATCTAAGTATAATTATTATGCATCATCCCCTTGCGCATCTCGCTAGCTCGTCTGGCGCGCGCGTATTTGTAAATTTACTGTTGCTAATTAAAGATACATATAAGAATGTCAGTCAGGAGGCACAATGGTCGAATGTCACCTTGTGACGCTGCCAGCTTTTTTCTGATTGCGCATTTGCATTGCACGTTTGTAGTATGTATCTATTGCATACTCGCTCTATTTGATTGATTTGATTTGATTTGATTTGCATTCGCTAAGCGCAGAATGTGACATATGCAGTATTTTTGTACAAACAGGAGGACAAATTCCTGATTACTTAGAGCGATTTTTGAGATTGCTGTATACATCCAACATCCAATCGTCCTTCATCATTGAACTAATCTAATACTCTCATATATAGGACGTATTCATAGAGATTTTTCGCTTAAATAACAAGTGTTTTTCATAAGGCATACATCTAACACAGTCATCACGGGAGTTTTTTTTTTGTTGTTGTTAGGTAAACATTGATCACACGTTTCTCATATGTTTTCATTTCTGTTTGCATCTTGTGCTTAAACTTCGCAAATATATACTTTATATAATATCGACAAACGTTCTCAGAATAACGACATCAAACGCAAGAACATTCAAACGACGAAGAGACTACTATACATAATTTTGAGCGGTTATTCTTGTGTGGAGAATGAGAATGGCTCTGGCTCTTCGAATTGCTTATGTTTGTTTAATTCAGCGCGCATTATTGCCCTTCATTTGACGCTCATTTATCCTAATTAGAATACAACTTGGACCTGGAATGATAAAAGGAGCCGCGCATTACCATGTACATAGATTATCCATTCTCCGAATCAGTCGATAATTGTGTGCATGTGTGTGCATGTGTCTCAGGTCCCCTTTTACATTGCCAATCACAATGCCATCCATCCTCCGCGCGCAGATCCAACATGCGCTTACGTATAATTTATATAATTATTATGTCAATTGTTTTTCCTATTTAGTTGTGTATAACAATATTGCTAAAGACTTTAAAAGTGTATAACAAAAATATACGAAGAGGTGCGTCTTAGAAACTAAGTGAATCCAAAAAAGAATTGAGGCAAACACTAGTGTAGAAAAACGCAATTGGATTCTTCATCGCAAGAGAAAAAGAAATACCCTGGACTAGTTTGGTTATTACCCTATTGCAGCACGTCAAGTGTAAGTCTCGAACGGTGCTGCGCTTTGCAGTACACATGCGCTGAGCACGTGTGCTTCTGTGCGTACTTAACTCAAGCCTTACTTAAGTACTAATTACGTTCAATGGCTGACTGAGCGGTCATAGTACTACAAGAATTAAAATTAATATGAATTAAGAATAGTGAGCGGTGAATTTTTGTTGGCTGGTTTGAGCGATTTTTGGGTTGGTTATTAGTTTGTTTTTTTTTCTTTGTCGAAAAAGATCGTAAGCTGTTGTGTGTCATCGACGCGCGGTGTGCTTTTTTATTGCAGATTACATACCAGATTATCGTCCTTTGAGCTGTGCGCCATCGCCCTCCTGCGTATGCCCTCGAGGTACACTTCGCGATTGAACAGGCCCGCGTTCAGCGGCATCCTGAAATAGACCGCGACGTGACGTCAATCGAAGGAATGAATTATTTATTCAGATGATCATTGATATGCGGAAAACGATCGTAAATCGCGATATTAATAGATAGAAGGATGGCACTTACGTGTCAATACCGGGCCGCACGTGCGCCTTGAAGACGCCCCACACCGGCTTGTGGTCGGAGGTGGTGATCGACGGCACCGAGTCGTACTCCACGCACGTGATGGGCGGCGTGTCCGGCTGGGTGCTCAGCCGTCGCGTCTGCCGGTGCTTGAAGAGAATGCGATCCGTGTAGGCGGGCGCGCGCTGCTTCGACGACGTGTCGAAGTTTTGCGTGCCCGGATCGTACTGGCGTGCAGCAGCAGCAGTAGCAGCAGCAAAATGCAAAACAGAGACAAAACACGTGTAAGCGTTGACGGGCGTGTCGATCAAACGACTTTGGTTCAAAAGCAGCTACTTTGTAAGTGGGCGGAAACGTGATGTTCGCCTCCATGAAGCCGCGAAACGCGGCGCCGTCGGTTAATACTGAGCAGAGTTGGTCGTGATGCATGTAGCCGTGCGGCAGGTGCGCCGGCAGCGGGAAGCTGGTGTGCGACAGCCATTCGAGCACGTTCTTGCGCGGCGTCGCCAGCCGGAAATTGAGATCGCCGTTCCAAAACACGTAGTCGAAGTTCTGCGTGACATCCTTGCTCTTGTTCTTACAGGGTATCGTCTTGGGCAGGTCGAGCGACTGCACGATCTTCTTCACGTCCGACACGCGCTCCTTCACCTTCTCCTGGTGCGCGGTCAGATGCGTGTTGACGAACAGGAAGGACGTGCCGAAGAGCATAAACGCCGTTGCGATGGCGCCCTTCGTCTTGAAAGCGACGCCCGGCCGCACCGAGATGCTCGAATCCTCGGCGGTCGACGCGTACCAGATGAGGTCGCGCCGCAGGAAGACGACCATGTGCAGCGTGCCCAGCGACACCGAATGGAAGAGCACGTGCGTCGGCCCGATCGTCTCCTGCAGGCTCGCCTCCCACTCGAACTTCTCCGAGCACGACTCCTGCGTGCCGAAAGCGAGTATGTCGGGCACGTGCTCCATGCTGATCGGCAGCACAAAGTCGTTGAGCTCGCGCGGCGGCGTCTGTCCGTTCATGTTCCACGTGCCGACGAATATGTGCACTTCGCGGCGCGGTAGCGTTTTCTCCAGCTCCTTGCTGCCGAGCAGCGCGTTTGTGCCGATGCGACCCTGCAGGAAGTTGCGCTGGCGTGCTTTGGTGGTGGGTATCAGGTGCAGCACCTGCGCCGCCATCAGCGCTTTGCGCGCCAGACTGTTCGCCGAAGAGGGTGAGCGGCTGACGCTGGCGCCGCCGCCGGCAGTGGCTCCTGCCGCATTATCCTTCAGGATGGTGTCGTGCGACATGCTGCGCTCGCTGAGACGATTCTCCTCGAGCAGCAACGTGTCGGTGGTACGGAGGCTTGTGTCCTCCACGCTGCTGCAGCGCCGCAGTTGGTTGAACGAACCGCCATACTCGCCGTTCACCTGTTATCCACCAGCAAATGTCATCGTCGAACAGGTGAAACCAACCACATACATACCTGCAATCGATTGCTTTCCAGATCGGGCGACAGAAACGGCTTGCCCGCCAGCGACGACGGCGACGGATGCTGGCTGCCGGCGCCACCATCCGAGTGTGTCGGACTGATATTGTTGACGTCGAGGCTTAACGGTCGCCGCGACACGATGATCGGACTCTTGGGCAGGTGCGCCTCGTCATCGTTGGGCTTCTTGCGACGGATCGTGCTCTGCGCGCGCGTGATCACGATGCCCACTTTATTCGGATTCTTCGTCGGCAGCAGCAGCTTCTTGATGCTCTTCTTCTGGCTCAGCTTCGAGTGGTTCGGGCTCGAATTCTCGGTCTCCATTGTCATCGTGCGCCGCTGTGATTGTCGGCAGCGGCAGCGGCCGTGCGCTCCTTATTGCTGATGATGCTAATGGTGACACGATGAAGCGCGCCGCGATTGTTAATTACTTATCGATTTTGGCGCCCACCCGCGCACGCACACAAACACACACGCGCACTCATACGCAGCGCACACAACACTCCACAGCGTGCACTTGCTGCCCGGAACCAATTCTCGCGTTCTTCGCGGTGGTATAGCTGCCTTGCCTCCTGCCTTGCGGCGGCAGAGCATTCACGTGGAATTTGAAAGTTTCTGTACATTCGTCGCGACCGAAAATCAATCGAATGTCAAACGAGAAAATGACTAACACAAAAAACAAACGCGTATGCAGCGTATCAAAAACTACGTCGAAATAGAGCTATTATGGCCCCCCCGGCTGCGCGTCATCATCGAAACGTTCGACTCTTTCAAATACAAACAAGCCAGACACACGGCACGCCACCGATAAGGACGCTCAAGTTATGATATAACACGTAGTGCGGCGGCCGCTACGGACGGTTTTGGTATTTCGCAGCACGCACACGAGACACTGCGCTGCGGAAATTAATCGCGCCGCGCGCGCGCGCGCGCTCGTCGAACGTCAACGGCGACGGCGACGACGTCGACGCGCGCCCCCATCGTCTTCGGCGTGGTGGAGAGCACGGCGCGCTCGTCGTGTTTGTATCGTCACGACGCCGCGTTTGCCGCTCCGACGCTGTGCGTGCGTGCGCACCGCGCGCAAGCGATTTATTGATTGCCCTTGAATTCGCCGCCGGTTTTTTTTCTCGCTCCGGTGGAGATGCGCCCGCGCCACGTGAGTGCAGCTAAATTTAAACGCCGACGGGAGAGAAAGTGCGTATCGCGCGCGCGCCTGGATGTTGCAGGAACACAGCCGGGATGCAATAAGCGCAACAAGGACAACTTGTTGGAATACTTTATAAATATCACCGTGTCGTTTTCTTTTTCGATAACTTGCTAAACATCGGATGCGAGTCATCGGCTTATTGCGTCGAGCACGCTGTGATGGTCGCAGTCATTTGTTTCTCACAGTCGTATCAGAACTCCTCGTGCAGGCTGCTGTCGTCCGCCTCCGAACTGCAAACAAAATATTTCCGTTGCACTGCGCATCATTTTTGCTTTTAACGGACGTAATTCAAATTGGAAAAATTTCAAAACCCATGCAGAGGGCGCGCGCGCGGTGTGCGACAAACGAAGCGACGCCAAATTGGTTGACGAGAGGACGCGGAAACACCAAAGCGCATTTGTTATTATCAGTTTTGGGATGCTGAGAACGAGTTTTGCGAACGCAATAACGTAACAACGTGTGTGTGTGTGCTTGCAGTAACATTCAATATAGTCAATATACAAATATAGGTATCCTCCGTTAATCACAATATGTATAAACATCATGAGTAATATATCTCTAGGAAAATTGACGCCAGGTAATTAACAATGAATACAATTTACGTTTGATCGGACCGTTGCTTAGTGCACCAATCAGTGGGAACGGGTACTTTGTTCTTCGCTTGTCGTACACTTTACGCTGGTAGACTGACTGACGAACAAGACAGGCAGGAAACACACAACATATTTCCTTCCCGTCACCTTAGCAGTGCACGGACTGGATCGATAGATAGATCAATACATACATAAAACTATTAATCACATGGGAGCTTAAGAGGAAGGGTTTCGAAAACAGACAATTTGGGAAAGGGAACGATTGCTTGTTGTGTGGGGAATGCGAAACAAATCGGGGAAAAAAACGCATTGCGCATTACTTGCTGCGTATCGGCAGGTGCAAGTACTCGGCGACGAAGACGCGCAGAATCTTGTTGAGATTTGTAATCGTGTTGGCGTCCAGCGCGTCGCGATTATCCGTCAGCGTATGCCAGACGTCGGGAAACGACGACGGTATCACATGCAGAATCGGCACGCCTGCAATGCACCCCAATACGTTTGGCAATTATGGCAATTATCGTCATCTGCCACACCCGCGCATCCACTCACCTTTCCGTAGGAAGGGCACATGGTCGTCTTCGACGAACGAATTCGACGCGCTCTCCCTGAAGTACTTGCGGCCGTGCGCGGTGAGTGCGCCCGCCTGATGGAGCGCGTCTTCGGCGCGACTGAGCAGCAGGTATTGGCGGTCTGTCTGGCGGAAGTAGCTGTAGAACTTGGGACGAGGGGCGCCGAGCAGGTCGAGCAGCACCAGCACGTCGATGCGCTCGAGCGTCGAGACGCGCGGCGCGCCCGACTTGCGCTGGATGACGTGCCCGTCCCACTTGGCCGCCAGGTTGCGCGCGCCGTAGATCGAGTCGGTGTCGCTCCACTGGTGGAACGCCTCCTCGCCGTCGAAGAACACCAGCATCAGGCTGACGTCGTCGCGGTCGGCGATCGCCGCCAGCTCGCGGCGCATCGTCGCGATCAGATCGAGCATCATCGCACACGGCACCGCCGAATCCGTGGCGCCTACACAAACCGCCTGCAATTACCACACGCCGTCCAGTCTTCGCGCTCTTCGTCACCTTACCGACAAACTCGCCGACCTTGAAGTACTTGCTGTCGTAGTGGCACGCGAGCACCAGGTAGCGCTCGGCGTTCGGATTCAGCACGCCGATGATGTTGCGAAACGTGAGTCGGCCGAAGAGCGGCGTGTCGGCGTCGAACTGATCCACCTCGATGGCGAAGCCGTTCGCCTCGAGCTCGCCGTGGATGAACTCCTCGACGCGCTGGTGCGACGCGGTGCCGACGACGCGCGGCACGAGCACGTTGTCGAGCAGGCGCTCCATGTTCGACGAGTTTGACAGGCTGGATACGTACTGGATTTGCTTGCGATTCAACTGCTGCGCCTGGTGCGATTCCTGCGGCGGCGAAAGTGGTGAGAATGGTGAGTGATTATTTACTGCAACACTTACGCGTTGGCTGGCGAAGCGCACGCCGATCGCATCGTCGGCGATGCACAGCAGAAGCACCAGACCGACGAAGCAGAAGCGCGTTGGCGTCATCGTCATCGTCGTGGTGCCGACGTCCATATGGTGGTGGGCCGCCTCGTGCGCTTCGGCACCAGCAACAAGTGTTTGCACGGGTGTAATCTGTGGTGTTTGTGTGTCCGGTGGCAGCGGCGGCGAGATGCAAACAACACGCGCGTGGCTACGACCGCTGCGACACAGACGAACGAGCGCCGCCCGCGCCGTGTATATATAGATAACGGGAATCCCTGTGGTAAGGTTGGTCGTGTGGAGGCGGCAGAATGCGCGCGCGACAATCGCAGCAAAAACAATACGCGATAAAAAAAATATCGCTTATAATCGTGGGCGCCTCTGCTACGCAAAGCGCCCACGCGCTTCTTATTTCACACCATTCGCGACACGTCGATAAGCCATTTGTTTAGATTTGGCGCGACTAGAAATTCAACACCCAGCGATTTATTGCCTGATTGAGCATATCGCGTCCAAATATGCAAAATGCATTGTTTTTTGCTCGTCAAAAAAACTTGCATTCAAATGCCCGCATAGTGAAAGGTCACTGTGTGAGAATGGGTCAGGGTAAGTTGCTGGGCAGGTTTCAAATGAAACTAGTCGTCTATCCCAATGCAATATTTAATTATCGAGCCGGAAAGTACGAAAGAATACATTCAATTGCAGCGGACTCGTTATAAATGAATCAAAATCTGATCACAAATAGTGAAAAGAAAACACACGCTAGATAGATGCGAACGATAGATGGAAACAAATATAGATTGGATTGCAACTATTTCTTGCCCCATCCCCACAACCCTTTGACGAAGCCGGAGATGCCCACCGATGGTGCGGGCGTTGAATCCGACGCTGGTTTATCGGCCTTCTTAGCACTATCAACCAGATCCTTGACGGCTTGCGGTGTCGCCACGTAGTTGAGCGCCAGATCGTAGAAGAGTGGCTTGGGTCCGATTGCGCGCATTGGAATCGGCACGGTCACCACGTTCGGATGCTTGGTGAGCAGCTGCGGATCCTCGCGGAACTCATTCAACCGCTCCACCAGCGGCTTCTTGTTGCGGAGCGACTTCGCCGGCAGCAGCACCACCGGCTCTTCAATCTTCTGCTCGCTAACGCGCTCCAGCGAATAGTTTGCATGGACGGTCGCCTTCTCAAGCGGTGCCACCGCGCCGATGTGATCGAGAATCGTGGAGAGCACGCCGCTGCCGACTTTAGCAGCGCGCGCTTCCTCTAGGCGCTGCTCGCACAGCGCATACGTCGCCGTCGCCTCCTTCCAGCGGCGGAACACGGCGTGCACCTTCGCCATGTAGAAGGCGCGCATCACGCGGTAGCCGGTGAACTGCTTCGCGTAGTGCGCGCGCGCCCGCTCATTGCCGGCGAGCTGCTCGAACTGCGTCAACTCCGTCGTCTGCTGCACGATGATGTCCAGCAAGCGGCACACGTCCTGCGGCTTCTTCGTCTGCTTGATCAGCAGCAGATTGCGCTGCACGGTGCGATCGATGCGCACCGACAGCAGGTAGGCGAGCACCAGCGTCTCCTTCGGCTCCTTGCGCACCTCCGAGATGACGTCGCGCAGATCGATGAACATGTCCTCGAGTATCTTGATCTTCGCCGGCGTCGTGTCGGCGCGATCGATGGACTCGTCCAGCGTTTCGATCGCGATCAGAAACATCTTCACGCGATCCATGCGAATCGGCACCGTCGTGCCGAACCACACCACCTCGTGCACGATCTCCGCCGTCTTCGCCTTCGTCTGCGCGACGAGCGTGTCGAAGTTCTCCAGAATGCCCTGCGAGCGCAGCTCGAGCAGGTCGACGGCCTTGTCGTCGCCGATGTTGTACGCGCAGTAGCGTAGGCTGGGCGAGATCTCGTCGACGCGCTGCCGGTAAGCGGGCGCATCCTCCTCGGGCAGCGCCGTTGCCAGCTTATCGTAGATCACCTGCGCCTTTTTCAGATTCTCGGCGGCCTTCTCCCACAGCTGCAGCTCGAAGTGCAGGGTGCCGTGCATCCATGCGACGTACGCCTGCGCTTCCAGCTTGGTGCGCGCATCGCAGCGCTCCGACTTGCACAGCTCCTCCAGCATCAGCGAGTAGACGCACGCTTTGCGCAGCTTCTGTATGAAATGGAACTTCTTGCGCGGTTCGGTGTTCGCTTCCTGGCGCAGCTGCATCGCGTACGCCCAGTCGCGCTCGGCGAGCATCAGCGGCACGTGCAGAAAGCGCTCGTCGGCCTTCGGGTGCGCGATGTGCGCGTCGGTGACGTCGCGCTTCTTGTAGTGGCGGCGATCGCCGCACGGCAGCTTGAGAACGTGCCGCAGGCGGGCGATGCGACGCGAACAATAGCCGCGATAGCGTTGGAAGTCGCCGTGGCGCAGACCATGCTGCTGGTGGCAATCCTTGATCATCTTTAATACTGCAGCAAAAAAACGTGAATTTCAAAGTGAGCATAACATTCGCAGCAAACACTTACGTTCGACGGTGAAGAGCGGCTGCTCCTCTACGTCCGCCTTCTTGGTTTTGTCGCCGGTGGATATCACCATCGTGCTCGTTGATAACAGCAGGATAACAGCTTGTTGTTGTAAAGAGAAAGCACGAAACAGGAATGTTTCCAAGGTGCCAACACGTCCAACCCATACCCACTCAACCCACCATACGCGACTGCCACAAACTTTTGACGTGCACACCGAGTGTTACACACAACTGCCACAACCTATTAGTAATCATTAAACGTGATTAAACGGTGTTCAGACGAGACAGAAACAATAATGCTGATAGTTATCGGTTACAAAGAGATATAAGGAATGAAATGAGTGGTTTTGGATAAGAATTCTGTGCGGCAGGCGAAAAATTCAGCATCTGTTACGCCCCTGAAGCGAGTGCGTTGACACAACTTGCCCACTTGCACTTGCGCTTGCACAGCTTGCACACAGGCTGATGATTGACCACCCAGCTGACTGATTCCATTATCGCTCTTCTATCGGTGCCGCGGCGTGCGTAATATTTTCGTTTTGATACGAGCACACGCGCTGCAACAAACCACGAAGCGAAGTGTATCTCTCGGGAGCATCGCGCGTGCCACTTCCGCAAAGCAGACACTGCCCGCTCTGGCCGCATTTCGCGATAGTGCATGATGACTCAACACTGCTCCCGCTGTGGCTGCTCCTATTGGTGTCGCCGTGATCGTTGCAGCAAGTGCACATGAATCGTGCCTGCACGTGCATCACATTCCATTGTCCGCCAGCGCGCCGTTGTCCAGTCCAATTAGTCGACCAGCACTCCGAAGGAGATGTTTCGACACCAGAACGACTACGCCATCAATCGCTGTCCGGAAGAGCAAGATGACCTCCTCGGCGACGACGACGAAGACGAGGAGGAGGAGGAAGAGGACGAGGACGAGACCACGAAGATAATTCCACCCGAAAGTGAGTGAAGTTGCTCTTGATTGGATTCACGCATGTATTATAGCACACGCACGTTGGGAGGCACGGTGGTTGCATCAGAGTTCGTTCGTCGCAGGTGACGAATTTTGAATTTGTCGCTCTGGTGCGTGCCTGCATTAAGTAACGGCCACCGATAAGGCGCGTCCTTGAGCGCGAGGCGGTGCGCGGCGGCATGCTTTTGTTTTCCGTGCTGAGTTATCAGAAAATAACAGTCGCCGCGCTACGCGGTTTGCACCGTTGGCAGCACACACAGGTGCGCAGCGCGCGCTTGCCGTGCTTGCCTTACTTTTTTTTCTCGCCTCTCCTCCGCACGATTATTATGCGCGAAAATCCGTGTGCGCCATCATCGCACCGACCCGCTCGCGACCATCTTGCACGCTTACCGAATTACTTACAAATGCGCTGCGTCGTGTTATCGCTATTATGAAAGTGCAACAGCACGTGAACGGTGGCATTGACCCGAAGAAGAAGCATCCGGAGACGGATAGCGATGTGACCGTGTACGGCTCTTACGGTAATCCCTCGGACAAGGCGACATCAATATTTTGAATGTGTGCATTGAAACGTTATTTCATTTTTTTATTGCAGTCGACGACACGAAGGACTGCCTGAAGGCGCGTCATGTGCTTGGCATTATGGGCTTCCTGGGCTTCGCGAACGTGTACGCGATGCGCGTCAACCTCTCGGTGGCGATCGTCGCGATGGTGAACAACACCGCCGTGCCGCAGCCGGTGACGAATAATTCGCATGACATCTGCCCGGTGCCCTCCATCGCCAACAATACGATACCAACGGACGTGAGTCATGCGACTGCTTCTCGACTGCTTTTCCACCCCGCGATAGATTGGTAAATAGGTAATTGTATTGCGTTCCTCCTCCTGCCCCCGAATAGAAAGATGGCGAATTCGCATGGGACGAGTACACGCAGGGCATCGTGCTCGGGTCGTTCTTCTACGGCTACGTGCTCACGCAGGTGCCGGGCGGGCGCTTCGCCGAGATCTTCGGCGGTAAGAAGGTGTTCGGACTGGGCGTGCTCATCACCGCCCTCTTCACGCTGCTCAGCCCGATTGCGGCGCGCACCAACTTCCCATTGTTCATCGGCGTGCGCATCCTCGAGGGCATGGGCGAGGGCGTCACGTTTCCGGCGATGCACGCGATGCTGGCGCGTTGGATACCGCCGCTGGAGCGCAGTAAGTTCGCCGCGTACGTGTACGCCGGCGCCAACTTCGGCACGGTCGTCTCGCTGCCCATCTCCGGCTACCTCTGCTCGCTGGACTTCATGGGCGGCTGGCCGCTCGCCTTCTACATCTTCGGCGTGCTGGGCATCGTATGGTTCGTCTTCTGGCTGTGGCTCGTCTACGACACGCCCGCCACGCATCCGCGCATCTGTCGACAGGAGCAGGCGTTTATCGTCGCCAGCATTGGACCACACGACGACGACGACGCCGACGGCGCGTCGATTCCGTGGCTGAAGATGGCCACCTGCCTGCCGCTGTGGGCCATCCTCGTCACGCAGTGCGGCCAATCGTGGGCGTTCTACACGCAGCTCACCGAGCTGCCCACGTACATGGCGAAGATCCTGCACTTTGACATTGAGGCGAACGCCGTGTGGTCGGCGGCGCCGTACCTCACCAGCTGGTGGCTGGGCATCCTCACGAGCATCTTCGCCGACTGGCTGCTCAGCAAGGGCTACCTGTCGCTGGCGACCTCCTACAAGCTGTTCAATTCGATCAGCTCGATCGTGCCGTCGCTCGGCCTGCTCGGCGTCGCGTGGTTGGGCTGCGATCGGGTCGGCGTGCAGGTGATGCTCGCGCTGCCGGGCGCTTTCGCCGGCGCTGTGTACGCCGGCAACCAGATGAACCACATTGCGCTGAGTCCACGCTACGCGGGCACCATGTACGGCATCACGAACGCGGCGGCGAACATGTGCGGCTTTCTCGCGCCGTACGTCATCGGCATGATTATTCAGGGCCAGGTAATTGCGTCTCGTGTTATCTGCCGCAATGTTACCGGAATGATAATGTTTGCTCTCATTAGGAAACGCTCGGTCAATGGCGGCTGGTGTTCTACCTGGCGGCGGGCATTAACATCGGCACGAATCTATTCTACGTGGCGTTCGCGAGCGCACGCGAGCAGCCGTGGTCGCGCTCGCAGCGTCTCAGCAACATCAATTGACAAACGATGTACCTGACGCTGTTGGTCGACGCCTAGCGCAATTATCAATCAAAGCACACGAAAACAGGGAAAACATATTCTATATTCATATTCTATATAACTGCGGCGGGTGCGACGTGGGCTTGCTATTAGGAAAAACGCAGCGGACCAGGTAAGCTTTATCATCCCCCATTTGCCTCCCGAATGGACGGAGGCTCCTTATTGTCTTTTATAAATTAATCTACATAAGATATGAACCACGCTGAATGCAAGTTGAGATGCATGAGAAAGAAATGCATATCTATTTGCAATAGATATGATTACGCGTGATGACTGGGACGGACGCCAGAAATGTTATGAGCTGACGTGATCTCCCCGAGTTGGAGACGGAGTTGAGCAGGATCTATATCTTTTGCTTCGAACTGTGATGAACGAATTTCGATATAAATGTATTTATATAAAACCATAAAGCATGTACCAGTTAGTTGACTATAAGATATATATTACCATATTTTTAAACAATTCATGAATGACGGACCGAAGCGAAGGGAAGCAGACACAAATAAAAAGAATATTTTAACAAGTTGAAAAAAGTCTCGCGTGCATTACAGCAATCGAGCAAGCATGACTCGGGATCAACAATCAGACTGCACAAATTATGTGTATGTGATTCAATTTATTACGAAATTGATTACAGAGCTCGTAATATTGAAGTTCGCCCTCCGCGGATGACAGGAGGTCATCACCGATAGCTTAATCCTCCTCGTCTTCGGGAGCGGCGCCACCCGAAGCGGCCTTTCGCAGATTCTTCCGCTTGACACGGCCAGCGCGGCCGCCGCCGAACGGCGACTTCATCGAGAAGTCTATGTGCTTCTGCGAGTCGAGGCGCACGACGAACGAAGGGATGTTGACCACTTGCTTGCGGACTCTGCAAAATAAAATTAACAACATTCAACACATCCGCTAGACCGTCCAACGCATGCATTTGAATCCGGGGAATAAATGTCGCCTCACGAGTACCCACTTATATATACTCAAGAGCATATAAGCAGGGCATAAGAGCTGGTATCATTGCTATCCGAGACGATTAGCACCGGTATGAATATGGTGTGATCCATCCAGCAACTCTATGTCTCGGGAAGATATTGTGTATGTGTGATGCTGGGAGAGCGAAAATGTTTGTCTTTACCTCGCTCCCGAGCAGGTCTTGTAATTCGCAAGCGGACAAACGAGGCGTTGAAACGACATGCGTTTTCAAGTGGCACTCGTGAAATGCCCCCCTACTGCAACGTGGGGGGAGCAGTGTTCAGTGAAGAGTCATTTACCGAATGTGACGCTGACGGATGAGCACACGTGCGTGGTGGATGGACTTGGCCAGTCCCAGCTTGAACACCTGCGTCTGGAGGCGACGCTCGAGGAAGTCCTCGATCTTCAGGCCGAGCACGTAATCGAGCTTCATGCGACTCTCGTCGAGCACGCCGATGCGCACCAATCGACGCAGCAGCGCGTTGCCCTCGAACAGTCGCTTCTGGTCTTTCTCCTCGAGCGTGAGCAACTCACGCGCAGCCTTGCGAATCTTGGCGAGCGTGTACTTGACGCGCCACACCTCACGCTTGTTTCGCAGCCCATACTCGCCGATGATCTTCAGCTCCTGGTCGAGACGGGCTTTCTCGTACGGACGCCGCGGCGTCACGTACGTCTTCGAGCAGACGTTTGGTATGCGTCCGTTCACCATGATAGCGACTTAGAATCTGCAACACACCACGAACACGAGGTAAGCGAACTGCACCCTAAAGATACACTGGTGCGCGAATTGCAAGGTTATTCTGTCGCCGTGCTATGAATCAGATCGGCAATGGGGTAGTTTTGCAGTCTGGGATTAACGCACGGTCAATGATATAGCCTTGGACGATTAGGGACCGGACGGCAGCGTGATACCGCGATCCCTTGCCCAGTGTTCCAAGGCTACGCGAAATATCCACGAACGCCGCCCCGACAACGCACAATCGCCGTCAAATGGCGATTCGATTCGGAAGTTTGATGTCGTCGAAGCAGCGCGGTGGTGATATTTGCACGTGGCGGCCACAACCGAGTTAGAAATTCCACGAAATGCACAAACGAGGAGAGATACTTACTCCACCCGGGACCGATGAGTAAAGAAGGAGGGTTGATGGCCGCCAGTTGTATTTATTCTCATTGGCGCCACCGTCTAGGCCACCCGGGCCACCGTCGAGGTGATTAAGCACAAGTGGCGCCTTTTAAATAGATTGCTGTTTTACTGACACTAAATTTGCATGCATCAACCGCACTCGTCGTTAGTTCATTGGGATTCATCGCATTTATTGAGCTACCGAAAGGTAATTATTAACAATTCGTCATAATTTGCCATAACGCGTCGTCCGATTTTCTTCGCGCAGGAAGCGTCACACACGTCAAGGCGCTTTTGATTGCGTACTCAACCTTCGCACGATCAAACTCATCGTAACATCAATATCAATTTCTATAACAATAAAATTATAACGGCTATGTAACGAACGAACATTATATATAGCAACATGACGGTGGACCAATTTTCGCGTACCATCACAAAATAAAACAATACATTTCATTCAAACATTCGTCGGGCGCATCTTCTCCTCCGTCTCCATCGTCATATCACATTCGACGCACAAAATTTAATTTGATAATGCTAATATGGCATTCGAAAACAGTCGCCAAGCCAATTCGTTGAAGACGGGCCTACGCTATGGGTGTGCACTATTATAGCTAGATCAATCAATCACTGTCAGACGAGGACGTGGCACTCTTGGCGGCCTTCGCTTTACCTGACTCGCCCACGCCGTCGAGCAGCGCGCCCAACTGGTCGGCGCGCGTCACCGGCAGCGAGCAGGTGTAATTACGGCACACGTACGCCGCCGGCTTGCCGTGTGTCGTCTGAATGTTCTGCAGCACCTTCAGCCGCTTGTAGAGCAGCTCGCTGCGGCCGTCGTCCGGATCGACGACCGCCACCAGCCGGTCGGGCATGAAGCGCTTGCGCACCTCCTGCAACAGCACCTCGGTGTCCTCCTCGCCGACGCGGCCGGCGATGAACACCTGCGTCGGTGACATCTTGTAGCGCAGCAGCGCGGCCACCATCTCGGGCAGCGCCACCGGAATGAGCAGCAGCCGCTCCGAGTAGCCGCGCAGTATCATCTCGGCCTTTTCGCGCAGATCCGGCCGGTCGAGGTAGTGCGCCAGCTGCAGTAGGTTGTGCGTCGACACCGAATTGCCGCACGGCTCGGCGCCGTCCTGCTCCTCCTTGTCGCGCAGAATCGTGTACTTGTCATCCTCGCTGCTGTTGAAGTACGAGCCGCCGTCCACGTCCCAGAAGCGGTCGTCCTGCTGCGACTGCAACTCTTCCGCCCACTCCAGCCACTTGGAATCCATCGACGCCTCGTACAGCGCAATCAGGCCGCGAATCATGTAGGCGTAGTCATCCAGAAACGCAGCGATCGGTTCGTCACTGTAAGGTAACCGCATGGATGAGTGAATGTGTGAATGATGGCGGTGCGGGAATCAGGCATACCCTTTCTGAATGGTGTCGCCTTCGGCGTAGCAGCAGCGCAACAACGAACCACCCTCACCAGTCATATGCTGCTTGATGAATTCAGCCGCCTGCACGGCGCGCTCCACCCAAGAGTCGCGCGCCATCGAGAAACCGGCCTTGGCGCACGCGGCGATCATCATTCCGTTCCACGAGGCGACAACTTTCGTGTCGATGGCCGGCGCCGGTCGCTGCATTCGCGCTTTAAATAGCGCCGCGTGGCAGCGCTTCAGCGTGGCGGCCACCTGCTCGTTGGTCTTGTTAAATTCGGCGCCAGTGGTGCGGTAGGAACCGAGGCAACATAACATATTCTTGTTCTCCAACTCATGATGGAAATCGAGTGCCGGATCAATGTTGCCCTGCGCCCTAACGCCGTAATGGAAGCAGAGCAGCGCCAAGTCCTCGGCATTCGTGATAGCAGCGCGCAACTCGGCCATCGTCCACGTATAGTACGCGCCCTCCTGCTTGTGACGCGAGTCGACGGTTGCGTACGAGTCGGCATCCTGCGCGCCGAAGAAACCGCCCGCCGGATGACTCAGATCGCGGTTCACGTACAGCAGAATATCCTCAACCACCTCCGAGTAGAACTCGTCCTTGGTGAGTAGAAAGGCGTCCACGTAGGCGGAGGCGAGTTGCGCCTGATCGTAGAGCATCTTCTCGAAGTGCGGCAGCAGCCACATGCGGTCGACAGCGTAGCGCGCGAAGCCGGAGCCAACATGGTCATGGATGCCGCCGTACGCGATGCGCTTCATCGTCGTCAACGCCATATCGATCGCCTTCGCGCCCTCGTACGTGTGCTTGTACTTGTAGTGCATGTAGAAGAGAAAGTTGAGAAGCGCCGGTTGTGGGAACTTGGGCGCCTTCGAGAAGCCGCCGTAGTCCACATCAAAGGAGCGATTGATTTGCTGGTAGCACTTCTGCCAGCAGTCGCGCGCCGGTATGCGTGACGTGAGCGGCGAGAGCTTCGTGCGGATTTGTGCGCGCGCCATACGCAACGCGCTCTTGGCTGAAACGAGGCCACCCGTGTGCGATCGTTAATCAAGCTTCATATCGGTGGTTTTATGGCGTCGAATACGTGCGGCGATAGGCATGCTTACCGTCCTTTTCGAGCACCTCGCGCTGTTCGCTCCACTGTTTCGCAATCAGATTCAGCACCGTCGACAGGCCGATTCGCCCCGGCATATCATCGGGCGGGTAATACGTGCCGCCATAAATAGGCTCCAAGGTGGGCGTGAGGAAGATCGTCAGCGGCCATCCGCCACCGCCGGTCACTCGCTGCACGAATGCCATATACACCTTGTCAACGTCCGGCCGTTCTTCACGATCCATTTTGATTGGGACATAGTTTGCATTCAACAAATTTGCAATCGCTTCAGATTCAAAAGACTCCCTCTCCATGACATGACACCTGTGCGGAGAATACTCCAATGAGCAAAATGTAACTTTGTCCCAGTTGCACTGCACACATTACCAATGGCATGTTGAATAACCAATGGACAAGAAAATCATCTTATTCTCAGCCACAGCTTTATTGAATGCCTCTTCACCCCAGGGATACCAGTTGACTGGATTGTGTGCATGTTGCAATAGATACGGAGATTTCTCTTGCGCTAAACGGTTGCTATTTGGTTGATCGCCTGCTTTTGTCGTGTAGTTACTCGATGAAGCCATCGAGCATACAATATGACGACGAAAATAGCCTGGCAGCGTACTGCAAATATGTATGTTGAGAAATTTGGCGCCCTTCATCTGGCTCGCGCTTACCTTATGCGTTGTTCACTCCCAAATCGCTGCGATGCAAGCGATGCAAGTGCGAAGGTGCGTTGTATTGGGATGGGAGTGGAAAGGTTGCGATTAATTCTGCAAATAAACAACGTCTTCTTGTTGAATACACGAAACGACATTGCCTTCCAAAACGCGGCGAGAATCCTCAATGGTTTACACTGGAAATTTTGCAAAGGGTTCCTAAAAATTGATGTCAGACACTACGAATTTTGGAGAAGATAATAAATAATAACAATTGCACGTTGCTGTTGCACGGCTGTGTCACTCGACGGCACTCGACGGCATCGACTGGCATCGGAGTGCATCGGAGTGCATCGGAGCTTCTGCGAACGTGCTGCCGCGGGCGGACCACGGACCATCCAGTTGCGTGTCCGAAAAGTTGCAAGTGCTGCGCGGGCCCGTACAACACCGTACAAGGTGTTCCTGCTGGTTCCTGCTGTTGCTGCTGTTCCTGTTTTCGCCAAATTCACCAACGCACGATTTTCGCAAAAACTGCAATCGACCGTGCGCCAACATCGACGATCCCAGGCATCTTGCATCACCTGTAATCAATTCATCGTCATCGCCCAGTCATCGCCTCTAGAAACGTAACAATCGTGCGCCGATAGCAAGCACACCAAAACCATATTCTCGTCACAGCAATCTCCCACATTCGCTCACGATTGCCACACGACACTAAACGCAAGCGCAATCATCGCCACAAGAATTACATAAACATTGCATTCCGATCAACGGAACCACGCCGGGAGACGTGCACGACGATGAACATCGTTTTCGTGAACAAAAGCTCCACGCACGTTGGGATGACAATAACCTAAGGTCGGCGGGCCAGCGCGAATATTGTCAATTGTCGGAAATGTGTCAGCATTGCAAATGCAATCTATCGTAACGCGCAACATTTTTATTCATTTCCATTCATTTCTACAATCTCGCACATCGACCGAGCGCAGCGCTTGCGAATACTAGCCAAGTGCACTAGGGGACAACAGCAGCAGGAGAAGTGATCGTGCAATTCGGGCCGCAAACATGGCCCACGTCTAACCGCTGATCGGCAAGCGCAACCGAAGACCACCACCCCCGACGACCGACTTCCAAACGTTGAGAATGCGTCTACATTGGGCGTAACACAAGGTGCGATTCTTTCGCATGCGGCATGCCACTCATTTGCCACTCTATTCATTCACATTTGCTTTGCTTTTAGACATGGACGCTGACTTGTATGCCTCCGACATATGCAGAGTATGTCGATCGGAGGGTTTGCCAGATCGTCCGCTGTTCCACCCATGCATCTGCACGGGCAGCATCAAATGGATCCACCAGGAGTGCCTGGTGCAGTGGATGCGCTACTCGCGCAAGGAGTACTGCGAGCTGTGCAGCCACCGCTTCTCGTTCACGCCGATCTACTCGCCGGACATGCCAAAGCGATTGCCGCTACGTGACCTCGCCAGCGGCCTGCTGTCGTCGGTGGCGACCGCCGTCAAGTACTGGCTGCACTTCACGCTGGTGGCGACCGCATGGCTGGGCATCGTGCCGATCACGTCGTGCCGGATATACCGGTCATTGTTTAGTACCAGCCTGGAGTTTAGCGTGACTGAGATCTTGTCCACCGAGAATCTGGCGTCGGACATCTTTCACGGCTGCTTCATCGTCACCTGCACGCTGTTTTCGTTTCTCGGATTGCTGTGGCTGCGCGAGCAGATTCTGCTTGGCGGCGGGCCCGATTGGCTGGAGAGGGACAATCAGCAGCAGTTGAACGCACAGGAGCAGGAAGGCGGTGGCGCGCACGCCGAGGAGAATCAAAATAATAATGATGTGATACCGGAGCGGCCCGAGGAGGAGTTTGAGTTGGCCGATCTGCCGCCTAGGAATAATGAAGGTGAGGATTGCATTCGCTCACTTTGGCTAAACTCTGTTCATGCATGTATTTGCGATCGGCTTGCATGTATTACGATAACGAATTCATGCTTTGTCTGCTAAAAAGCAGTTGAAGTCATGGCTGCTTTGCTTTGGCATCACGTTGCCGTAGAAACAAATTGACGGTCTGGGTTTGTTGTCAGTTGATTCAAAATCCATCGCGGCAGTAACACATCGTTGTGAAATTCGCTTTGATAATTTTCTATATGAATATTGAAATTCGCTGCTATTAAGAAGTATCACGCATAGATAAAAGGGGCGCACGGGCGCGCATTCTTAAATTCGCTCACACCTGCCTAAATTCAATCTCGTCGCCGGGGTGGGAGTGATTGATTAGAATGCGCATCCACAAAGTGGTGTGGCGCAGAGTCGTCTCGTCGTGGCGCAAAGTGCAGCAGTTGCGCAAAAACCGGCGAGATACCAACGCGGACGGGGAGGATGACGCGCATCACCAGCTGATACTTGCGCGACATCGCCATATTCATGAAGTCGTCCTTGTTGCAGCGCCGCCGGACGTGCAGCTGCCACCGGCGCCGCCGCCACCCCCAGTGGTAGAAAATGCGCCCGCCGCCGCTCAGCAGGCAGTGCCACCGAATGACGAGCCCGACAACGGCAACGACGACAACAACTGGATCCCAATGGAGTGGGATCGCGCCGCCGAGGAGCTCTCCTGGGAGCGTCTGCTCGGACTCGACGGCTCGCTGCTCTTCCTCGAGCACATCTTCTGGGTCGTCTCGCTGAACACTCTCTTCGTGCTGATCTTCGCGTTCTGCCCGTACCTCATGGGCTTCCTGTTTCTCTCCGTGCTGAATCTGCGCGAGAAGGCGATGGCGAGCCATTTCGAGGGGCTGCTCACCACGCTGCTCGGCTACTGCCTTGTGGGCATCATCTGCTTGCTGTTCCATCGCATCGCCGCGTGCTTTCGCCTGCCGAAGACGCGCCGCATTCTCGGCTTGTGCTACGTCGTCGTGAAGGTGGCGATGCTGAGCGTCGTCGAGATTGGGATCCTGCCGCTGATCTGCGGCTGGTGGCTGGACATCTGCAGTCTGTCCATGTTCGATGCGACGCTCAAGGATAGGGAGAACTCGTTTCGCGTCGCGCCCGGCACGTCGATCTTCATCCACTGGCTGATCGGCATGGTGTACGTGTACTACCTCGCCAGCTTCATATTGCTGTTGCGCGAAATCTTGCGGCCGGGCGTGCTATGGTTTCTGCGCAACCTCAATGATCCGGACTTCAGTCCCATCCAGGAAATGATCCACCTGCCGATACTGCGTCACATCCGCCGCCTGCTCTCATCGGCGGTGATCTTCGGCAGTGTCGTGCTGATGATGCTCTACGTGCCCATTCGCGTGCTGCGGTACCTGCTGCCGAACTTCCTGCCGTACACCATCTCGCTGAGCGGCGACCTGCAGGTGAACGAACTCTCGCTGGAGCTGCTCCTGTTGCAAGTGATTCTGCCCGCGCTGCTCGAACAGGGCCACACGCGCATGTGGCTGAAGGGATTGATTCGCGCGTGGTGTAAAGTGGTGTCGTGGGTGCTCGACCTTCACTCATATCTGCTCGGCGACGAGGAGGAGCAGCAGCAGCAGCAAGCGCAGCAACAACAACAGCAGCAGGCGCAGCAGCGCCAACAGGCGGAGCCGCTCGGCGGACTGGGCGCCGCACATCAGGCGCTCCTCGTGCGCGACGCGCCCACCGGATTTCGGCCCTACCAACGACCGTCACTCTTCGCGCTGCGCATCGTCTTACTGCTCGTGCTCGTTTGCGCGTCGCTCGTCGTCTCCAGCCTGGTGGCGCTCACGCTGCCGGTGTGGCTGGGGCGGCGCGTGATGGCGTTGTGGCTGGTGGGCGCACCGCCGCCCAGTCCGCAGGTCACGCCAACCGTCGCGCAAGCCGGCACCGGGATCGTGAAGGTGCACGAGCTGTACACGGCCGCGTGCGGCACGTACCTCTGCTGGGTGGCGCTGCGCGCCATCAGCCTCATCGTCAGCTGGCTGCCGCAGGGACGCGCCGCGATGATCGAGCGCCTGCGCCACTGGTTCATACTCGGCGCGAAGACGGTCGTCGCCAGCACCATCCTGCTCGGCGTCATCCCGCTGCTGCTCGGCCTGCTGCTCGAGCTCGTCGTCATCATCCCGCTGCGCGTGCCCATCCACCAGACGCCCATCCTCTTCATCTGGCAGGACTGGGCGCTCGGCGTGCTCTACACGAAGATCGCGTGCGCCATCACGATGATGGGCCCCGACTGGTTCCTGCGCACCGCCATCGAGCGCGCCTACCGCGACGGCATACGCGAGATGAATCTGGCGTTCATCTTCAAGGAGCTGGCGGCGCCCGTCGTCATCAGCTGCGGGCTGGCGCTAGCGATTCCGTACGTGATCGCCAAATCCATTGTGCCGCTGTTCGTCAGCAACATGTTCCTGCGCAACGTGATCGCGCGCCGCATCTATCCGTTCCTGCTGTTGGTCAGCCTGACCGTGCTCGTCATCACGCTGCAGATACGCCAGTTCCGCAAGCTGTACGAGCACATCAAAAACGACAAATACCTTGTGGGCCAAAGACTGGTCAACTACGACCATCAGCGCGCGCGCAGCCGCGCCACTTCGAATTGATGCCTACCATCCACGATGTATGAATTGGTATGAATAGTTATGTTTGAAACGAAACTGGACAATTTCTCATTAGCACCTGATTAAATTTAAAAATACAGCTGGATACAACTTAAATTTATTTATGTCTTGGGTGAGACGATTCGATGGTTTTATTAATTTCCGGTTCTTTGGAAAGATTGTTTGATTGATTTCTTCGCTCGAGGGGACAAGTGAAAGGTGGCGAATGCTTGGGTGATAACAAACTCGCCCGAGTCGGAATCATTTTTATATGGGGTGTGCAGCAGCGTTCTGCGCGGTTTTATATATCTTAAAAATATACAAGCTGATATTGGCAATGAATGAGCAAGGGATTCCTCGTTCTCGGTCCAGTTTCTCTGTTTTTGTTTTTTCTTGAAGCCGTATCTAGATACGTAAATTGTCAGGTGATAAATCGATCGAGTTTATAATAATGCATCAAATTCATACAATCTGCAGCTTGTATATGTGATAATTAATATGTAAAAAATAAAAACATGGACTTAATATGTTTGTATGAAATGCAACTAGCGCATAACATGTTTCAGATCGGAATTCCAATTCATTCGCAGTTGATACCTATTTCCAGGTCAAATCTATGGAAAGGCAATCAATAAATAATAACATGACTGCACCGATAACAATTTAATTACAATTAGATAAACAATATAAATTACATTCATTTATATTAAAATACCATTTTGCCAGAAGAGAGATATAATTTTGTTTCGATCTGTAATCAATGCTTGGCCGGAGAGTACGAGTATCAAACGCATGGAACGCATGTTATATAAAATTTGACTAGTACTTGTCACTCGCGAGCACTGCTTAAAAGCGAAAATCGTCGAGTAAAATAAATTAAATTGGCAAACTAACGAAGAATAGGTGGGATTATCAAGCGTTCGGAATGTCAGCGATGAGCAAAGTTAGAGAAGAATAGGAAATTAACGAAAGTCCTTTTCGGCAATAGGCTCCCCCCCGAGTCAACAAATCTTCGTTACACAAAATATACATATATCATTTTACCTGACATACCCTCGCAACGCTCTTGCAAAATTCGAACAATTAGATCAGTGAATATCGCACATACCGTTCACCCCACAAATTACTACAACGCACATTGATGTAAATTAATGCGTAAACATGAATATAATCTCCCATTTGCGTAACATGCCCATCTCGAGCAGGAGCAGGGCGAACGTGTGCAGTCCCAATTGTCAGAGGTATCCTCGCCACGTGTTGCCGACAAACTGGGCGACCACACCGCGCATCGACGTCCGACTCAGCTTCTCCAGGTCGCCACGCACGTCGTACGTCTGCCGGCGCCAGCGCGTCGCCGTCCCGACCGCCAGCTTCAGATGGATCGTCTTGAGCAGCTTCAGCTTGCGCATAATACGCGGCCGATCGACGGGCGCCGCCAGTCGCCACTCGCGCAGCGTCGATTCAATCTCCAGCAGATTCTCGCGGCGCACCACCGCCACGCAGTCCGACTCATCGCTCGCGTACTACACAAGCATTAAAACCAATTATTTGATGGCACCCGCCTGGCTTGCGGCCACTCACATGCGAATCGTTGCATATCTCCCACATCGTCTGCAAGCGCAGCGTGGATGGCAGATTGGCCATGACGAAGCTGAGCAGGTTTGGCACGGTGATGGAGATTACGTCCGGATAGACGCGGCTTTCTGATTTACGCACGGCGGGGATGAACAGGATGGCCGGGTACGTCTCCATCGTGTACTCCCACGGCAGCGTGTTGCGATCGCCGTCGATGCGCACGAACTGCACGCTGGTGACGTTGGCGAGCACACGCGCCGCCTGTAGGAAGACGTGCGAGACGCCACCGCAGAACGCGCATTGCAGCGAATGGTACAGCACCACGACGAACTGAAACCGTCATAACACGCGTGCACTTGTCTTGCTCGTCTTTTACAGCGCGTGGACTTACCCTGCTCGGATTCATGATGGTCGGCTCAAAGTCGGCGGACGAGAGGTCCGGCACACAGAGATCGCCCGACGCGCAGCCAGCCGCTTTGTAGCGATGCGTATACTCGAATTCCTGCATGCTGTCGATCTGCGCGCGCGGCAGATTATTCTTCATCGTGTAGTTGATGATAAACTCGCGGAAGTGCGCGTCCGTCACGGGCCCATCGTAAACGACGTGCGATTCGTCGTCGGGATTGACGAGCACCAGTGCCGTCTTGCGATGCGCGTGCAGCACGTCGACGCCGAGATTCTCGGCGAAGTGATGGTAGAGCAGGCTGTCCATCGCGAAGAACGACAGCGACAGGTTGTTCGCGCAGCTCAGGCCGTGCATGTCGAGGCGCGGATGCTGTGGCTCGGCGGAGAAGTACACGGGATGGTATCGCGTGGCGAGCTGCGACAGGCGGCACTGCCAGTCCGTGTGCATCGCCAGCAGTTGCGATGTCGCGTACTTGTCGTATGCGATCGAATGCAGCGATGTGGCGAACGGACCGGTTGCTGCCAGCGTCTCCGGCTCGCAATCCTCCGCGAGTTGGTGGTGCGGATAACGTTGGCGATGCTGCCAGCGCTCGTAGCACGTCTGATACGTAGACACACCGCACTGCAACTCCTTGTTGCACGCGTGCGACGCGTTTTGAAACGCCGCGTACGAGATGGTCGGCTGGTGGTGGCGCTCCGTCGCAAGCTTGCAGCGCGTGATCGTCTCGGTGAATGACTCGCGCAGCCGTTGACGTCGCGCGCGAATCAACTCGCCCGCGAGCAGAGGAATGGTGTCGTTGCATGCGAAGTACTCGAGGGCGGCCTGCTTCAGCAGCATGTAGTAGTCCATTTCGTTCACCATCGGATTCTGCGGCGTGAACAAGATCAACGTGGGTCCGTGCATGTAGCTATCCAGCTGTTGGCTCTTCGTGCCGCTAGGTGCCAGCCACATCGTGACCTGGTGCAGATGCCGCGCAATCCAGTTGACCATCGCACGCGAACGAAACGCATTCGTTTCCGGATATATCTGCAAGAAAACATTAAGTAATGAGGTGCACTCATGCACTTCAGACACCTACCAATGTTTCATTCCACATATACAGTTTTAAGCTTGGTTCCTGTAAACCCGAATTGGTTGAAATCGCAAATCCAATCTGGTTCAAGGAATCCCTCTCGAGTAACTTGAGCGCAAGGTTGTATGCGGCTTGAAACGATTCGCTATCCGGGCGACAGTCAACATCAGCCACTACAACCATCTGCAAACAATTTCAATGAAATGCATGCATATATGAAACGAGTCTGTTGTACTCACATCATGCTCCACAAGCATCTCCATTACTTCCGCGCTCGAGTTGACCCTTTTAAAGGGATTCATAATATTATTCAGAAACTTTATCATATGCACGGCAACCTTTGGTCCATAGTACTGAATTGCTCTGCCATTCACAGTGTACGCCAATAGAACAGGCCATTTAAAAACCTAGGACAAGCCATAGCAGACAAATTGTAATCACTTTGATTGGCAATACATGTAGATATGTGATGACAGACTTTGCTGTATTTTCGTCTACATTCACTACCGGGTTGCCAGCAGTTGACAGCGCTGAACTTGACGAATCCTTGCATGAATTCAGCAGCACTCTCAAACTCCTTGCGCACCTCCTGACTCTCAGCATCCCATGGCGCATAGAACATCACGAAGCCGA
Source organism: Myllaena sp. GC000078 (assembly GCA_030264135.1). Classification (NCBI taxonomy): domain Eukaryota; kingdom Metazoa; phylum Arthropoda; class Insecta; order Coleoptera; family Staphylinidae; genus Myllaena; species Myllaena sp. GC000078. Next base: position 2,912 of record JARJDR010014916.1, on the reverse strand, counting down.
TGTCCGACGTGGCCGTGGCGCTCATCGCGGCCCACACATCGCCGCGATACCAATCCTCCACCAGCGAATTGCGCGCGAAGAATGGCAACGCCACCGGGCTCCGCGTAATCTTCGGCGGGCTGCAATAAGCCAAGCTGACGTGTTCTTCCCCCGAATCCGTGCGACGGCAATACTCACTCATGCGACAGCACCGAATAGATGATGCACACCAGAAACATCAAGAGTATCTCCTTAAATAAATTCATCATTTTCTTATAGAGCAATTCATATGACTGCAGTTCTTCTTCCAGTTCACTGGCATCAATGGAGCAGCCGTCGCGTGGTGCCACTGCGTGCGTGACCGCGTTATCACTACCTGCATGATTACCAGCCAGCGCAATGCTGTCGGCGGCCAACACGTTTTTTGGCCCAATTTGTCCACGCGAACTTGTCATCAGTATTGTGCAGCACGTACGTGAACTTCATAACAATGCGACGATCGGGCGGAGAGCGGTTGGATGCCGATGCAAAATGCAATGCGATCGCATACGTGCGTGATTGCGCCAAACCCCAACAGCGATGTAGTGTAAATACGAACGTACGAGCGGAACGAGTGGAAAATGGGAACTCCGCAGAAACGGTGCCAGCTACCTGCTGATCGCTATGGAAGTTTGGAAACGTCACACTCACAAAAAGTTGAGGTTAACATATGAATATTTGACAGTGTTTGACAGGGATGCGTTCAATATCGTTTAGTTTCGCTAAAAATTTAGTCCGTAAAATTTAGTGATCAACAAATTGTAGCAATTTAAAAAATAAGCCATCTTATTTGTAGACTCTACGAAGGTATCGCCTATAATGCATGTAAATTTGTCGTTTGCCATGCGAATGGCGCATTGTTTACAAGAGCAGTAGTGCTGGCAGTGTTGGCAGCGTTGGCAGTGTTGATGATGCGCTCGACTGCGCCGCACCGCATTCCGCCGCTGGTAGAGAGATAAGAGAGATAAGTACGTGTGACGTGCGCACCCACGAACCCAAACGCTGTTTCAACACGATGAATTTCACTGATTCTCGCTCTGATTTCTACTTACGCCTTCGAAATGCGTGAGAGAACTGTCTCACGAGGTTGCACAACCGCCGCCGTTACTGTGATTTTTCTAAGCCGTTTGGTTTGCTACTCGACATTGCAGCCGGCCGATGCAATATCTGAAAACATTTGAATTATCTACAACTGTCATCGTTGCTTTGCCAGGAAGTCGGATGAAATGCCACTGTAATATTTTTGCAATTCTTATTCTATGGGCGATGCCTTCGTCGCATCTAATATGGCAGCGCGTGCACGAGCGCACTCCTGCTAAACGGATGAATGAATGAAACACAATGTGAATTTAAATTCAAATGCAACAACAATATTAATAACATCAATTATCAAGTTTTTCTTCTCTTTTTTTCCGAGGTTTTTGATCTGGAACGATCATCTTTGCGTGATTTCGCCAAGGGTTTCTTAAAGACCTCTTTTGGCTTGATCGTCTTCACTGTCTTCTTCCGGGGATGCTGGTTGTGATGGTGTCGGTGGGGACGGCGGTTCTGACATCTTCTCAAGCAGCTCCCCAACCGCCAGTTCAAAGGCCTCGTGATACTCGTCCATCCTTTTGCAATCCGCCTCGTTCACCTGCACAATCTGCGCCAGCACTTCCTTCATCTCACCCAGCACTCGACCCTCCACCTTAACAGAATCATAGGTCGCCTTTGTGCTCTCGGTCGCTTCGTCCACCAACTGCTGCATCTTCGCAATGATCTCCTCGTCGCTTGGTGGAGGCGCCACAAACGCCGCATCATCCTCCCACGGCAGCTTGCCAAACAACCGACCGACGAACGCCACGTGCAAACTTTTGCCGCTCACCATCTCAACGGTAAGCGGCTCTGTGAAGCAACCCTCCGTCGCCCTATCCGAGTGCTTGGCGACGAGCTCATCCACTACGCCGGGGATGGCATCCACAGACGCTATCTTACGCGTGTTGTCTGCTGTCCTCCAAGCCAATGGCAGCCCGTCAATCTCCATAGCTATCGGTAGCGAGCGGTCGCGCAGCAGTTTTAGCACGAATACCGACATGAAAGCGCTCAGTTTCACGTCCGCGGCCAGCTGCAGGCCGAAGCATGCCTGACCGTTCATGGAGATGCGCACCCGCAGCTGGGCGGCGATGCGCTGCCCGCATGGCTGGTAGATGTCGTAGAAGTACTGCGTCGCCCTGCACACTAGATGGATATTCCCATTAGTTATAGGATTAATGGTGTAGACAATGGGGCGTCCGCGTTGCCGCATGCGCAGCGGCTCTTCGTCTTCATCGTTCTCCGATGAGAAGGACGTGGACGACGATGCCGACGTTGACGATGAGGAGGATGATGATAACTCTTCGTCTTTGCCTTTGCCGGAGGAGAATAAGCGGTCATCGCCATCGTCGATGCTGCTGCTATCCTTATTCATGCTGGTAATTGCAACAGTAATAATCCAATAATGAATGGTCAAGAACGCCGTGACACTGTGAAAGCGGCACTGGGAATGCGCAAACAAGTGGCAATTGCTGGTACAGCGCCAACTTTGTAGTTGTCAATTTCTCCAGTAGGGGGCTATTTAAAAGTTTCCAAATCGTAGGTGGCCATAACTGGATCAATAACCAGATTAAACAAAAAAAAACAGCAGTTACTAATGACGATATTTTGATAAAAGATACATTTTACCCTAAATATGTGGACAGCGAGGATAAATTTCAAATAGTTTAAAGATAAGATGTAGGATGAGGCTTGGGATTAAATAAGAAACAAAGAGCATTGTATAATGTATAACAGCAGTTTATCAAGTAAACACAAAAATTGAAATTAAAAAAATTCAGGTGTGTAAGTCACACGTGATAGAAGTGAAACCTTCAACAATT
>JARJDR010014899.1:0-13692 GCA_030264135.1 Myllaena sp. GC000078 | reverse complement strand
GGCCATGTATCATAATTTAAAATAAAATATCGTTTGGTCGCCTGCAAAAATTATCATAAATGCCATAAAACCAATCCGTATCATTATCGTCGCCGGCGCGAAGAAGAGGAGACAAGAGGAGACGTGTGGTCATGATGGGGTAATGTGTAATTACCGGCCGGCTCTCTCCGAGGCATGATGATGACGATGGGTTTGCTGCGGTTGACTTAAACGGCCCAGCCGGCCGACGGCGGCGTCCGCCTCCTCCAACCCGGCCCCGGTCGTTATCCACAATATTAAATTACAGCTTCGGCGGCGGCGCTAATGTGATATCCGTTCGTTCGTTCGTTCGTTCGATTGGTGGTACTTGCCTGTGCATTTTCATTGTGTGCGCGCTACACTTCGCGCATCGCACAGCGATCCTGCCTGTCCGATGACATCCAATTTAATGAATTTCATATTGCATCACATCATCGTCATACGCTGAGCGTTCATGTTAATGAATATTTGATTGCGTATGAAATGCATTCCACTTGGCGCAAATTCGATTCGTTATTGATATTTATTTATTATGCGCGAGAGAACGGTGCGCACGCATCGATTAATGATTCTTTATAATATGTTTACTGTCTGCGCAATGAACGATAGCGAAATCGGAGAGATAAATAAGCGGTTGGTTTGTTGCGCGAGCACGGTATAAAAAGCGCAACCCGAGAACAAACTGCCTGGTGCGCGGCTTTGGCGCGAACCCACTCGATAATAAATAAAATGCGCGGCGTGAGTTATTGCCGGCTGCCATAACATTAATTAAATGCCACGAGGTTATCGAGGAAACTACACGATATTAGCGAGCGCCCGCCCGCCCGCCGCAGCGCGAAACGCTCGCTCGGCGCACCGAGTTATTAATGTCATAATAAAGTACTTGTGACCCACAACGAACCGTACGCGAGACGCGACTGCGATGATGCTTATTATACACACACACACTTACACACAAGTTAACAATAAATTAAGTTATTTTCGCTCGTTTTTATGATCGTAAATTATTTATTTTAATTGACACTTTCCTTTCGTCTACGACGCTTTTTAATCATCGTGACAGATATTGCACATGCTCAACTGATATCAACTGATCAATTTGTTGAGAAACGTCTATTTGGCAAAAAAGCTTAATTTCTATATATACACATTGTGGCATCCTGTGCGCGCGTTTGTAATTTATGCGCCCAGCGAAGCGCATTCCAAATAATCTTTTCCAAACTGGCGACGACGGAAAAGAGCCGCGCATTAATCGGACGCGAACGCGACAACGGTAGTGACATATTTATGACTGGCTGAAAACGCTTTACATCTATGAATGTTTACCATACATTAGCGTAATTTATATCTATTCGAGTTGGCATTTCTATTAGTCCATAACGATGGCGATGCGCCCGCGCGGGCCAACCAACCCCGTCGAGATTTATACTTACAATATCGTTTGGCACACGGCGGCGCGGCGGGCGCAGCGCGTTGAATTGATGGCCGAAACAAAACGCGAGGCGAAATAAATGGCCAGCAGCCCATCGACACAATAAAATTGCGTCGAAGCGGGGCGCCTTCTAATCTTGCCCCGGCGCGGCATCGCATGTATGCGACTCTGGGGAGTCCGGAAATTATCTGTAATTTGGAAATGCGCGTAATTGGCGGTTGCGTCGAAAATATCAGAGCGCCCGAATGATGCGTATTTATCTAATGCATGTGTATTAGCGATGCGTTTTACGTCGGCACCGGAGGCCAAAATTACCGGTCTCCCAAATTTGACGCTGGCGCCACCGCCGGCGGAAACTGCGAGAAAGAAAAGGATGGGCCACAAAACAAAGATACATATTATATAAATCAAATAACACATTTTATATTTAAAATTTTAACAATAAAAATAGCTCACATTTGATCATTATATAGTTTTGTTTGTTGTTTACTCGGCTGAGTGACACGCACGACAACACGCACACGTTTGATATGATTAGCATCCGGGAGTGAATTCAGTCCGAGAATCGAAAAGCGTTCAATTTACTTCACGCATACAAAGGAGAGAAAAAAATTGCCACGGATGAGATCTGTACAGGGTAGCATTATACAATCGTCACTTAGCTTAATAATATTTACGAATTAGGATTTAAAGTAAATACGTTTAGATTTATCATACAACCTCACGGCTTTGCCGCATGCAAAGCCCATCGCGATCAGCCGTCGGACATCGATTACGAAACGTATAAGTAATGGATTTCCCATCTACACAATGTATGTACAGAGTCAGAGTTTAAATTAATATCACACAGTCACGTCCACAAAATGGTTAAAGACACACCCAGCAGTAGAATCCAGGCTTTATCGGTCGCGCGCCGCGGCGAGAAGAACAAATCGAGAGACTAGTTTAATGTGTACAATATTAATGAAAACGCAATCCTCGTCCATAAATAGACAAACACACACGCACACAAACACAAGCAATTAATCATCTTACGGATGCATACCAGGCGCGGCGCCTAATCGAGGCCCGTAGATGGAATACGGTGACAGGTAGGGCGGAAGTCCGGGATGCGCAAGTGGATAGCTGCCGAGCGACGGTGGCAACAGCGACGGCTTGCCGTACGGATGATAGCGTGCTGTTGCGAGTGGGCTGAGCGGCGGCGTCGGGTAGGCGCGATGCGTGAACAAGGGATGGCCGGGCGGCGCACCACTAAGCATGGACAGTGCGCTCGCCTCAGAGACGCTCACTGCTCCGCCTCCACCAACGCTGGTGTGCGTGCGCAAGTGCGTGAGTAGTTCGTCAGACGTCGAGAACCGCTTGCCGCAGTACGCCGCATCGCCTGAGATCCAATTGCACACGTACGGCATGTGCGATGCGGCGGCGAGCGCAGCCAATTGGGCGTGCGCATACGCGGCGGCAGCAGCGGCAGCAGAGCTGTGTGTCAGGTAAGTGGGTGCCGATGCTGCTGCGGCAGCCGCCGCCGCCGCTGCTGCTGCTTTGGAGGTGATGGCATGATCGCACTGCGTACAGCCTGCCGGACAAGCGCTGGTGGTTTTCGTAGAACCCGCTGAACTGGTTGGCGGCATGAGATGCGAGCTGAGACCGCATCCGGTGCAGTAGGGATCACGACAGAGCGAGTCGCCGGGGCTCTTCATACGACCGTAGTTTAGGTATGGGCTAACCGCTTTGAGTGCATGATGCTGCGACATTAGACTGCTTGTCATCAGATCCATGCCCAAGGGTAGGCCCGGCGGAGGATAGCCGCCGAGGTAAGCGGATGAGACGGGAATCGTGCCGGGTTTGTAGGCGAGAGACGACTCTGAGGTTACCACACTCGGTGACATGAGCAAACCGCCAGATTTCGATGTTGCCGGACTGCTGCGCTCGCCGTTGTTGGTCTGCGGTGTACAACGGTCTTCCTCGGTCGTTGTGTTGACCGGAGTGGGTTTCCTTTCCGAGACTGCTGCTGATGGTGACTCTCGTTGCGATGTGGCACTCTGATTGCTGCCGCACCGATTGTTGTGGTTCGCTGAGGTCTTACTGCTTGGCGTGCGCACGCGGCTACCCACCGAACCGGCGCTCGCACGCTCTTCAGGACTCTTTGATTTCTCACGCGACGACGTAGTGCAGTTTTCGTACGGCTTAAAATTTGTTGTCTTACTCGATGATTCAACAGCGGACTTGTTGGCTGTCTTCTCTTTGGAGCTGACGCCGGCTGAGGCGGCATTGTTGTCCTTTTTCGCCTTGTCGCCGGTGGCGGCGATCAGCTTCGCATTCGGCGTGTCGGCACCGATTTGGCTACACGTCTGCGCGAGCAGCGCCAACGGGCTCTTCTTGGCGTCCAGCTGCAACGAATAAAACCGTGGAGGCAACGCGTTAAAAACGGCGGAACGAAGGCATTCATAAATTATGAGCCTAATATAATAAACCGTTTGCGTCGTTCGCCTCGCGCCGTGCCGTCGGCATCGACTGAGCTTACCCCCACCACGCAAACGCGTTCGTTAATTGCGATTTTACATCCTGCCTCGTAAATAATGGAAATAAAATGTTTTACGATTCACTCGATCCGATCCATAATCGTAAAACGCCATCACGGCCGCCATTGCACAGCGCTGCAACGACGTTATCGCGTCGGTTTGGATTTTATATTACACCCAAGTTGCTTTCGCAGTGCTCAGCGCATTTTACGATTATTTATTCAAATATTTATAATATCAAGCATCAGCAGCAGGAGAGGATTGAGATATAAAAAACAACCTACCGTCGTTGGCAGAGGCGTCAAGTACTCCGGACGGAGGTATTGATTGCCGGAGGTAAGCATCGTGTTGGATAAATCCCAATGCACTCTCACAATGTATAAGTCTCTATGTTGCCACTATTTGGAACGCGTGATTGATGCACACTTCTTCGGTACCGGCCATCAAGTTTGCGGAGGCGCGCCGGCAAGGACCTGCATCGAAGACCTCGAGAGCGTGACTAAAGTTGTGCCGCGCGACGCGCCGTGGAGTCCTGCCGTGGAGTGACGTAACACACGCGCTCGCGCTGTGCTCCGGCTTGGTTCATCCCCACTGCTTTGTCGTGTCGTCGGTCGGTCGCGCTGTTGCGCCCCGCTCTCCTGCTGCTTCCCAAGCGCGCAACTCCCGTGCTCTTTGACACCCTCGACCGCAGATCACCCTGTTATTGCTTCTGCGCCGCCGTCGACACCATTTTGCCTTCTTCACACCTCTCTCGGCTAAATTAAAGCACCAGCCGCGCGCGCGCTCCCCCCTCTCGAAATCTTTTTCGCGCGCAATTAATTCGCTCGCGCTTCAAAGCAAATCACCAACATTTTTCTTTTCTTTTTTTTTCGGGCCTGTCAACGAAGCAAAGGCAACAAATCGCAGTTATTTAGATTAAAGGTCGACACTGGCGCTAGCGGGGCAGGGAGGAAGGGAAGCAAAGAAAGAGTACGAGTGAGATGTATGGGGGTAAGTGCTGTGGCGTCTCTCCGGGGCCAAATGGGGATTACATGAGTGGTCCCGCGGGTGTGATTGAAGTCCGGCGAAATCCCACCTCACTCGGGCGCCTCGCCATCGAGAAAGGTCATACATCTTGTCCGGGGGCCGTCCTGCGAACCAATCAGCCGTGATTTATATCGAACGATCGAGCGTGCTCGTGCCGATAGCGACGAGCGGGCTTGCCCGAGATAACGACACCAAACAGCCAAAGACGCTGTCCGGTAGTCAATGGACGGCCGCAGCGTGAGTGTGCGCGGGTGTGTGACTGTGTAGTCATGCAAACAAATAACCCAGAGATCCCGAAGAGATAAATTAAGGGGTTGGACGCAGCTGTTGCTCAACGTCGTCGACGCTTGGTTTTGTTTTGAAAGAAATTCGTGACTTTACGGCCGCATGCCTATGTGTGTGTCAATCTGTTTAACACCACGTGTCGTCGTTGACTTCCGAGAAATCTAAGCAGCACCAAATCCACCTCCTGTTTAGACATAAATTATACGACTATATACGCTCCCCGGGTTTTGATAGCCACGGCACGGACTTGCTAAGTGCTTTTCTAAATTCATTTAAGTGGATTATTTTTATGTTGCGACCAAATTATAAGCGAAGCGCGTCCATAAAACACCCGTCCGCTCCGCTCGCTCGCTCGCGCCTAATCAGTATTTATACCTCGGGGGGGATTTAGGCAGCCGTCGCATGCGGGGATATAAAGTTGAAAGCGTCGCCCTTTTTCCCATGTTCCATTCAGGCGTAATGTTCTAATGCCAGCCGAAAGGCGATGATGAGCAAGACCAACTTTGACAGTTGATTACCGCGGTCTATTGACTCCGGGGGGTGCGCCTTTCAAAAGGTGCGCACTGTCGCAATATATCATTCGCACAATGTGACATTCGCCATAACTAATCGTGATGTGCATCAAGGGTGTTTGAAAAGTTGCGCTTTGTTATGCGCCGTGAAATACGACCAACATCGGACATTAGCAGTGCAACAACCGCATTTGGTACCAGCTGCCCCCATCAATTTCGCGCCCTGTCGCTATGCGCACACTTCAGGTAGCCGGAAAGTCTTTCAGCTTGTTACACTTGTGCCCGGCTGAATCAACAAGGGATGCAGGATGTAATATAACATTTATATTGGAATTTCTCGTAAATCAAGCCAGCCGCTTATTGGCCAGTTACATTACCTTTCTAGTATCGTAAAGTCAATGCGCTCACTTCATTGGCCAAATAGGTACTCGTGTAAAAATTTGCGTCAAACTCAGCTTGCGCCCTCCAGGTGGGGCAAAAGAACTTTTCGACTTGTGACACTTGCGCGCTGTTAAATCAAAAAGACGCCGAGAGAGAAAGCCGGCCGGAAAAGTAAACGATATCTGCATGGTGCGCGCAATTCTGCGTGTAATTCGGCTTTGGAGGTCATTGTGTCGGCGGATTGATTTACTACCCGGCTGGGAAAACGGTCCAACACGCAGAAGAAAAGGCGCGCATAATGTGCCGTTGTGACTCACACTCCACGGCCGGAGAGGTAATATATCAAGAGGACGAGGACAGGCGCGACATGCTCCACCATAGAAGGGAAGAAAAACTAAGCCAATTGCGCTTTGTGGCCAAGGTTTCTAATCTCTCCCGTTGATGGAGTGCGCCCCACACACCCGACGATAATAATGCTTGTCGACGCCGCGTTGCATTACGCATTCATATCGCATACACAAACAACCCCATTTTCCTGTGTCGTGTGAATAACTCATCTACCTAAGTAAAGGGGTTGGAGTGAATTATTGATACTCGAAAAATCGTTGCTGTCTTCTTGAAATTTGATACCCAAACTGGGTCACGGCGTGTGTGTTTGTGTGTGTGTGTGCAAGGGTGGACGACGGCTGACGGCGAGGAGGAAAAAACACAGAGCCATAATGCGATGCGAGTGATCATCGATTACGTCGCGTCGCGAATCCATCATGCCGCGAATAATTTGCGATGACAGACAAGGCCCCAACCGAAGCAGGCGGCGACGGCGACGGCGACGCCGACGGCCGAAGATGATATATTTAGAACGCGGGGCGGGTGGGCGCGTGCTCATCAATCTTCATTGCCGCGAGCGTCACATCCGATCCGCTGCGTTGTCACACAATGCAATTTAATGACCCGACGACGACGACGACAACGACACACTCTCCAACTGGCACCCCGATTCGTATGACCATATTGTCAGTCTAGCAAATCCATCAATAAAACATTTCGTCTATGGTATTCACCAAAGTCAGGCTTGAAACAATAATATAATCAACCGCAGCTCAAATAGTATTATAATAGCGTATATATTTTATTACTTTGCCTACTTCCTAAAGTCGTTAAACGATGCCTTTCGGCACATTTCCAGCATTTTCTTCGTATTTCCTACTGGGACCGATCAATTAGGCGCGTTTTGTGAGGGATAATTATAGTTTTATTGTGCATTTTCGGGGCCTTTGATGGAGAATCCTAAATAAACGCGTTTACGACCTGCACTCCTGCACCATTTGGCGTATTCGACTGTATATTTTACAGCGGCGCCAGGAGACATGAGCGCCAACAAACAGACCTCAAAGAATGTTGGGAGAGAAAAAAAGAAGGGCGAAGGAAGATGTTGGCCTGTGTCTCGCACCAGTTTAATTAACTCCTGTTGGGCGCCATGCGAGCGTGTGTGAAGATGTAATTCACGGATTTGTCGAGAGACGAGGCGCAGCAGCAGCAAGTCGTGTTTATTGTCGCGTCAGTCGGCGTGTTTGCTTATTTCATTAAAAGTGGCGCTCCCGACGCCCGTTATTGGCGCGCTAACCAACGCGTGCGCCACTCCTAATGGACCCAACACGGGAGCCATGCATGGATGTTTTGTTCCGAGGCGGAGCGGTGTTTACATAACGAGCTGGATGTTGTGCTGTTTGTAATGTGTGAAAAAGAAGCCAACGCTTTATTAATGCCTATTATTAACACCTGATTCGAGTCGGGGCAGACAAAGAAACGTCTCTGCTTTGCCGAGTTTATTGTTGGTTGTTGTTGTTGTTGCTGCAACTTTTGCGCATCAACACCTTTAGAAAACGATGCCTTTTATCCAAGCAGTTGGCGCAATATGAAATCAGTAGTGCAGCACAGTGCATGCATAATACTCTCATCCTTTCGCGCCGGGCGCAATGATGAACACCGGCAATATGGGTAATGCGCTATATCAAAGACGGCAACGGCGCCGCGCACTATATACAAGACGGCAAATAAACGCTTGGCGCTTTGTGTGCGGAATCGCTGCCTTCGCCCCGAATTTACGACTTCAATATATTTATATGGAAAGCAATTTTGCAGCGCGCGGCGCGCGAGCGCACACGAGAAGAAGCTTTTCGCAACCCCATCTAATGCGCATCCCGTCCCTGCGCACATTGCTTGGGCGGCGACAACGGCGACAACGAGAGACGCGGGAATAGTTTGGCGGCACCGATAATAGAAACATATTACCCACTCTACAACGCGCGCACAAGACTCGCGCTTGCCGCCCGTTACGCTAAGGCTGCTTTATGGTGTTAATGCCGGTCTATTACACCTCCAACCGGGTCTTGAAACAATCGTATATTTCGCTTTATAATCTTCTAGTGGCAATGATGATGGTGATGATGATGATGGTAACACGCCTGCCTGCCAGGACACATGAAATATGCCTGGTAACTTCTGTGACATTTTGATCACAACGACACAAGTGTTTATCTGTTGCGCGGTATGCGCCGCGTCGAATTGAATGTTTTGATAAAAGCCCACATAAATTACGCACACATGGCGCATTTCTACAAAACTCTGATGTGAATTATTGCCGCGTAAATTATGTGCTTAGGGAGATATGTGTCGCGTTCGACGTGCGCGGAATGCGAAGGACGTGCTGCGCCGATTCGGGACATTTCGATGATTAACATAATTTGCTAATTAGGCACATTCGAGCTTTGTGTGTGCGACGCAGGCGGCTTCCTTGTATGTCTTGTCGGCCGTCATGCGTATAATTAAAACATTCGGTTTTTGTATTTAGTATCGCCATTAAATCAACGTCATGCCGTTCCTACCTGTAATATAAATAATTATTAATCAATTCCCGATGCCCATTGCTGCCAACACAAGACTTTCTATTCGCACGTCACAATTTGTTTTGAAATCGTGTAAATATACAGCATGTGGTTTTCATCATAGTCATGCATTTTTCATAACTTGCCGGCGCGAAATTTGTATTTATTCATTCAACTTTAAGTAATCATCAGCGCGCGGCTCGCAGTGCGCCAGTGATTAATCATGCCCGTACAATGCGCCGGCGCGCAACTTGTATACGAAATGTGATTTATAATTAAATAGTTTTTCATCCTTTCGAATGTCATCAATCATCGCAACTAATTGGAAACGATATCATTTATGCTTCTATGTATTATTTTCCGAGTGTGTATGTAAATCGTCGTCGATTTTGTTGCGCCCGTATATTGTAGGGTGGCGGAAACACACGCATAATTCATGACCCAACGCTGACGACGACGACGACGACGACGATAAGTCGGGGAAGTTATACTTACACGACAGTTGAATAGGCTGTCGTCATCGTCGGCGGGCATAAATTAATTTTATCACATCGTATGTTAGCTGTCAGCGATATACCAACTCTGATAATAATTACTAACTATAAAAATGTCTCACTGCGATGGGTAAATTTATTGTAAGTGTTTTCATATCAAGTTTACTTCCGCGTTTAATTTCCTATTAGTTGCTCCCTAAACTTAATATGTAACGATTTTTATACACAATTTTCCTTAGTTTAAATTATAGGTGTCTACGACCAACTAATTGCTGTTCGCGGCGCCAGTGCAAACATAAAACCTGCCAAAAGAAATGATCTATCGCCGAATACGTGCAATAATCGTCTGTGCGCAGACAAAATTGCAGCTAATCACGTTTCAAACGCATTCTGGGTGGCGCCACCGCCACCGCCACCACCGCAAATCTCTTCCCTGTTTACTCCGCTGCGTATATAATTTTCCGCAAGCGCATTAATCAAAAACGACGACCTCGCCTCGCCTTGGTGCGGAGGTCCCCGGAGGGCACGTTGCACATTCATTCAGCATGGAAGTGATTAGTCACCCATCTTATTATGGGCGCCACGTTGAATAATAGACACGGCACCGCCGACACGAACGAAGGAAAAAGACCCATTTCAAAACATCGCTTCGACACGAACATGAGTCGCATGTTTGTTGTGTTTCGGTGTATCTTCTTCCTCTTCGTCCGTTTTTTTCCTTTTCATTATTATTATTTCTCCTTCGGGTTGAGGCTTTGCCGCGGGCTGCAGCAGCAGCAGCAGCTGAGAACCGCTTCATCTCCACGCGCAGGTAAAAGCAGATTGGGATCGCGGTCGGCTTCTGACAGTTCATTAAATATGAGCAGCCGGAATGTGTCTGTCCGCATAGACACTATATACCCACTTCTTCTCATCATCATCATCACCGTCGTCGGCGGCGTGTTCAGCTAATCGCATCCAACGAATCTAATCACATCCGACAAGAGTTGTAACTCGCGCACAATGGCCCACAAATCCTTGGAGCCGCGCCGGCCTGTCATCGCGCAAAGAACGGTCGTAATGCGATACACATCCGCATCCGATAATGGTTGCCAAAGCGGTTGGTTTGCCCATCCATCGGCTGTCCTTCTTGTATAAACACGCCTGCGAACAACAACACTTTTTCTTCGCGCCATTCCTCCTCGGCGCGCGCGATCGTGTGTAATTAATCCGGGCGGCATCGGTTTTATTGGACGCACCGAGCACACAATACCATGTATTGCACCTTGTAAAGGTCCTTTTGTCAGATCAAATACGCCGCCGCGGCCGCCGACAACCTATGGAGGGTGGTAATTGTGTTTTACTGATTCGTGAATGCGCACGCGATAAGTGCCCGTTTTACAATTGCGATCGGGTGTGCGGTTGGGAATTTATGGCTTTCCGCATTTTAGGGATATTGCCACAATAAAAATCCATATTTCAAAAATGTTTACAGAGCCCACACACGACGAATGGTGTCAGTTTTTTTTCATTTTCTCGATCACAATCGATAGGATTATGAGTTTGAGGCTGCTTTACCAAAATTCTGAACGTGTTTGATGTTTTCTCTCGTTTTGGGAGAAGGAAGGTGAAGAAAATCGAGTGGTGCGCCGGTAATTATTCGCGCCTGCATTAGACAGCGCTTTTTGTCGAAAGACGCCGCGCGCATGAAAGAGGACTTTATATTACACGCACACACATACATCCAGGCAGGCAGGACCGTTAATGACAATCACTCGACCATTATACCCACCGATATAACAAAGGCAAGACCCCGACCTGGCTGGCTGCCGACAACACCATTAAGCATTTTTACATCTAGCGCGCGGCACTTCCTCTCGGGCGCGTTGTAATAACTTCTTTTGTGCGTCCGCCACGACTCCTGGACGCCATAGGGGCAAGGAGAGCGCACGCCAGCGCACAATGACGACGAGAAAAAGAGATGTGTCAAATGCATATGCGCACGAAATTGGCTGCTTCTCGAATATATTCGTGTAATGTTTAAACGTCCTCGTCGCACATCGAAGAAATCTATTTTCAGTGCGCGCGCCCGCGATCATAAATCCATCTAATTATTTATGGACGCGACGTGCGATGTAATTATAATTGAGCAATATGTTATTCGCTCGTAAATAATAGTCGCCGGCTTCGAAAAAAGCGTTGTCGATATTATGTTAATGCGCGACGATCAATAATAAATAACACCTCGTGATTTATAATGAATAGCTTAATAACGCGTAGGTATGTACATATTTTGTTTCGTGCTAATTCAATCACTCCTTTGTGAGCATGACCTTCGGACGGATGATAATTGCATTGATTTCAAGTCACGGGGCGGAATCAAGCAGCAATAAATTACGGGAAATTTCTGCCACAATAAATAAAAACCGGGGGGCCCCGGCGATAGATAAAATATTGTGAACATTTGCGATGGCATCGAACGCGTATTGTATTATGCGCGCCGTGCGCGAAAATTTACGAGCCCATATTGTGCGGCGGCGACGAGCGATTTAAATGTTATGAATGGTGGGAAGGCGTCCCTCCATCCATATAGACATATATATACGCCATCCGGCGTGTAATTTAATAGCAATATGTTTTTATACAAAAAGCGTTTCACGGTGCCCCCTCTGAAACCGGTGACGTTTTTATGTTTGTTTAGCCCCGGCCGCGGAGATAGAATAATAAAGAGAGCGAAGAGCGAATGAAGTGGAGAGAATAGGCAAAATTTGAAACCCTCCGCCGGGGAGCTGGGGAGTTATGTGTGACCATTTCTAGGACCCTAAGAGTAGAGTATGGTGGAAAAATACAGAGACCTCCCCTCCCAAACCGAACCGAATGTTGCTTTTTACGAGCGCGAGTTTTATGCGAAAGTCCCTCGCTCTCTTTTCGCGCAGCGTTTATGAGTTACTGTTATGGCTTTTTCGGTGCGCAGAGAGCTGGGAGCGAGGCAGGAATTATTGTTTTCCGATGTTTACGACACTGTTTCGATTTCATAACGCGCGCCCGGACGAACTACCGACACAAATGCGCGCGAGGGAATGTGGCACGTTTTTAATTTATCAGAGCCCTATATCAAGTTTATGCGGCGACGTGGCTCTCCCCCGTACACAAATCATTCGAGCAGATGAAATGAAAAGAAAATAATAAATGTTGCGTGGAGCAGCACACAGAAAAAAAGATTCGGACAGGCGACGGCAGTGGCGGGGCGGCAGCGTGTTATCGACGCCGGAAAATGAATGTGTGTAACGAAACGGGCATAAATATCCCACCGTGTCGCCAGATAAACGCACCGGCGTGTTACAATGTCGGCGGCAAAAGGAGAATTTATTATCTGCGCCGCGCGGCGTACGAGAGATGATGTTATGATTAATGACCCATCGATCGGTGGCGCGTTTTCGAAATACTCATGCGCGGCCACCTTCGAAAGCAGCGCCTCCCCGACTTTCAATTAGAAGATGAGAAGTTCATTTTCCATGCGTACTACACCCACCCATTCCCGAAATTAGTTATCCCACTTGGCATTTGCAAGTAAATGCATTTTCGCAGCGTGCATCTGAGGCTCGCAGCTCGGAGAGGATATAACAAATGATAGAAGCGTTTGCGCGCGGCAGCAATATTTGTTGCTGATTTATGTCGGCCGATATGCAGTCGCCGGAAAAGGTAGACCGCCACACCATTAATCTCCGGGCGGGCGAGGCAAGGCCACATATACCCTACCGACTACACACTGGCGGTACTGGCGCGAGAGCGCGTGAGGATATAGTATACCCATATAAGAGGCGAGCGCATATGCGCGCGCGAGAAGTGGAAGGCCCTCCTGCCGCCCGCCGAATGAATGAAGTGGAATAATGGTCGTCGGGGATGGTCCGAACGATAGAGAGAGCGAGGAGAGGGCCACACCACACATGTGCTACCGCTGACACGGCCCCGGAGATAAATTATGACCCTCTGAAGGATAACAAATGCATTATTACTAGTGTTAATGGTTATAATAAATAAAGACCTGGGTGAACCTAGCCATAACTATCCAGCCATAACTTTTTTAGAAAAATGTATCCAAATTTATTATATTATATCTACGAAACGAGAAATCGCATTGTATTCGAACATATACCATTC
>JARJDR010014896.1:0-11087 GCA_030264135.1 Myllaena sp. GC000078 | reverse complement strand
TTGTTGCTCGGCGAAACTTAATTAACCGCAACCACCACGAACGATTGAATATCATAAATCCAATTGGAATTCTAATCAGAATCGAGAAACGGTTTGAAAGCAGACTCAACAATTAAGTAATGAGTCGTTTTTTTGAAAGGCATCCAATTGGGTATTGAATGGAATTATGAATGCAAGTTATGCAATCATTGGAGTTGCAAAATAGCCGGCGTTCAACTGCTCGTGACGATGCCGCCGTCGGCGTCGGCGTCGTGCGAAAACAATAAAAATAGACGTGCGCGTTCGCTATATACTATCCGAATCATATCCATATACTTATGACGATCCTATTGGTTTCAATTAAAAGTAAATAAAACTCTGTCAACTTATCAGGGTTAATTCGGTCCTGTAAGAACAGCTCAGCAACAATAACACTGAATACCAGGAGGAGAAGGACAAAGTAAGTAATAAAATTTGGTATTCCACTCAACCAGTTACAAGTTGATACGGAACACATACTAATTGTTTCCAATGGTTTGTATCAAAGATAATAAAGGAACGGAAGTGAACCGAAGAGAAACTTTTATATAACGCGTGTGTTTTGATCGCAACAGCTGCTGCCAACCTGCGCGCGTTATTTTTTGGCCGCGTCAGGAGGCAATCGATACGAATTGAGCCTCCTCAACGCACAAACACCTACAAACCGCCAATCGATTGAACAATGCCAATCAATAGAACATTCCTCACATAATTTGAAATCAATTGCCAGTGGTGAAGTTGCCCGCATGCCAACCAATGGCAACCTCAACTTCCGGAAAGCCATAAAACAAATGACAATACCCCAAGCATCACCAACACACCCCACTTTTCCCCTCTTGGACAAAGGGGTAAGCAAAAACTTTACAATGCAAAGAAAACACATACCGCATGCCCGTGGCGGAGATGGTCTGCTTGCAGATCGATAGCATTTTGACTTCCTTACGGCTGGCTGGTTACACAACACTTGCTACACCGTGGATGGGAGCACGCGTAGATCCGTAGAATCACCACTTGGCAGTCGCGAGGAAAGACTAGAGGAACCTGCCGGAGAAGATGTTACTGCACCGCACGACTGGACAACACGGATACTCGACGCTCGACACTCACGTATTATTCACGTATTATCACACCACCCGACCGGAGCGACCGTAGTTCTAGAAGAGTAAAGCGCCGAGAGCGATGCGCACCTCACCAGCGCCGACTTCCTTCTGCTCGGGCACGGGTTGAATGTGAGTGGGTGGTCCCCCTCCCCAGGAGTCAAAAACCGCTCGGTTACGTTCGCACCAGCTCTCTTCAGCGCATGCGTATTACACACTATACAGAGTGCAGCAAACCGAAAAACAAACAGAATAGTGAACTATTTCCTACAAAACACAATCAAATAATCTTTAAAATTACCATGAAATGTTTTAAAATGTGTCAAACATACGATTCTTAAAAGGAATTGTCTCTTAATGTGTTTTGCAGCAAACACGAGTTGGGTAATTGGAGGTCAACTGTAGGTTGCGTGGCTTATTACGCAATCGGGGCTTTTTTTATCGTCTGCAAAACTAGGAAAGTAATCAAGAGCCTAATAATCAATTATTGCCGCTACTGATTGACGTTCAATAAGTTCAATTGTTTTTCCGCTGCTAAAATTATCAAAATGTTATTGATGTTAATGAATCCAAATTAATTAATGTAATTGAAATGAGTTTCGTAATAATAAGTCGAGTAATAAGTAGATAAACGTTTACGGATCGATGGAAGCGACACGATAATTACACGGGTCAGCGGCAATCGGCAATAAATTAGTAACACGCTCGCGGAGAGGTCATTATCGGTTATTATCTGCCTCACATACACCCACCCACATCGATTACGCCCTATTTGCCATAAATGCCGAATTCGATGTTTGTATTGAAGTATTGAAGTTGACAATCAATCACACAGCAGGGAGAAATCATTTTGCATTTCGTTTTTATTTCGTTTTCATTTGGTTTTTCCATAAGTAGTTGATTTCTTCTTCTTCTTCTTCTTCGTCTTCTTCTTCTGTATCTTCGTTTTTTCGCCATTTATCGCATCGTCATTTTCTTTGTACAATATCAGATCAAGTTATAAGTCATTATAAGGGTGGTGGCGGGGTTGTAATGTACATGCGTACATGTTGTGTAATTTCTTCGTCTTCTTCGTTATCGACTTCCGCCGTTGCCTTCCCTATCATTATCTTATACAACTATATATTTCTTGTATATTATTAGTATTTAGATGTAGTAGATGTAGATTCATTCATAATATATTCTTTCGTTTGCTTGTGTTTTTTTTTGGTGGTGGCTGTTATTGTTTTTCGTTTGTTTTGAGTCAATCGTTCGTACAATAGTTTTACAGTTAGAGATTTTTGGATTTGAAGATATAGGGGGTTAGATTTTTAAGATCAATCAGTATCAGTAATGACCAGTAATAGAGTAGAGTTGTAGAGAGGATAGAGAGTTAATTACCTATTTTTCTCATCTTTTCATCACTTACTTCTATTTGTTATCTCTTTGTTTGTCTAGCTGTCTATCATCTCACTCTTATTGTTAGTGGAAAGAATGCTTATATTCTCACAACCGTTGGCCTAGAATCAAAATACTCTGTTACTACTCGTACAGTGTTACCAACCTAAAATTCAAATCTAATTACTTTCGGTTGCGTCCGGTTTACAGAGTGTTACAAGAATGTTGGTTAGAGATAGATGCATAGAAATAACTCTCTCACTTTTCGTATGGTTTTTTGTCTTCTCATATTACTCATTATATCGTTTCTTATTGTATTGTATAATACAATTGTATAATAATAATTTATATATTCATTGTTATCCATCTACATCTATGTCTTTCTCTTTTTTATTTCTTTGTTATGTTTATGTATATATTTATAATTGTCGTTATCACTAGATTGTAAATTATTCAAATGTTCATTCTTCGTCTTCTTCTTCTTCTTCTTCTTCTTTGTTTTCGTCTTGTTTTTGCTTTTGTTGCTTATCTAATCACGTTGTTTCTTTGTTTGCTATACTCCTATTATTATTATTATATAATTTATTTTATACTCTATGTATATATGTTTATGTTCATATTTAGTGTTTTATATTTATAATTATATGTTTGTCTGTATAATTTTTTTTTGTTTCTATCTTCTTGTTTTTACTGTTGTCTCTTTTGCTATGTGTATTTTGTATATATGTAATATTATAGTTTATATCATTTATTACAATAGTATAGTTTTTTAATTTTTAGGTACTTTGGTAGATTTCTTCGTAATATTAAGAAAAAAACAAATAAAACTGTAAACTATGTGTTGTGTAATATTGTATCATACTTGAAACACTCAGTATTGTGTGTTTTGTATTGTGTGTTTAACAGTTTCTTCCTTCTTCCGGTTTTGTCAATTGTTTCACCGACCATGAGTAACATAACTTTGAACTTGGTGTTGGTGTTGTTTGATCTCGTCAAATATTTGCTCTCGTTGTTATCTTTGTTACACAAGTGTTAAGGTAAATGTTTTATGTGTATCTCTTGCGTGAGTGAGTGTATTGTTTACAAAAAACGCGTATGTCTACACAGCTGCGAGTATTGAACACAACGATTACTCACTGTTCGTCGCGACGACGCCTTCGCCAATCGGCCTTCTTTTGTTTTCGTTTTCGTCATCCGATTAATTTGTTTCTCATTTGATTCTCATTTGCGTCTCGCGATTGTTATGTTAATCAACTCTACATACTATCGGGTTTGTATTTTATTGTAAATTTTGATTTTGCCACAAATCCTTCTTCTTCGTTTTCGTTTCGTTTTGAATAGGCCGAAAGAAACAACTTGGTATTTTCTAAACTAAACACCGTACGCTTTGTATAATGTATAAATGGTTTTAGTTTATAACTTGCGCTTCGCATATTCAGCAGCTGGCTACAAATCCAACATCGAAACCTACATAACAGTATACTGTACAGTCCGTTTAATATAAGCTGCGCTAATAAAAATGGCGCTCAAAGTGCCATTTTTGGCAACATCGCAAGTTTCAAACTTATATTAAACGGACTATAGATAGAATTCAAAAGAGTGTCGTTTTTTAAACTTAACTATCACAAAAGAATTTGGCTGGTCGTCGCGTCTAGTGATATTGTTTAGTGACTTTCGATTTGCTTTTGCTAAAGAACATAGTTACATATTTTTCTTTTTCTTTTTGGGGAGGACGAGAGAAAGAAGTTCTCGCGCTTATTAAAATGCACAACCATTGTTTAGAGCGTTCCCTCTCTCTCAATTCAGCATCGCGAAAACAATTGACGACAATTGACCGATGAAAAATGTTATAACGTTTATTGCTTTATAGATTTCAGTTTTTCGTTTTCTTGGGTATTAGTTCTCGAAAAAACGATTTTATCACGAACGATTCGAATGTTCTTTTTTGCATTGCAGTGCAGTGTCGTTAATTGCTCTTCGATTTTGTTTTTCTTTTTTGCTTCTTGTCGCCTTAAACTTATTTGCTTAGTACCTATTTTATTATTTCTGGTATTTGATACACATCTTTGAGAGAATTTTCATATAATAACCTAACTAAATATATGTATATTTTTAGAGTGTTTTCTGTATGTATATAATTTTATATTCGTTACATTTGTATAGTAATATGCTTATAGTCGTTCTCTTTTCTTTCTTTCTTTCCTTCGATTAATAGTAATTTCCTTAATTCCTATCTACGGTTTTTGTCTTAAGTCAAGTCTTAAATAAGTGTTCACGCACCGCGCCGAATTGGTTTCACTTCATCATCAAATATGTATGTATGCTTCCTTCCTTCCTTCCCCCAACAACAATCTGGGGTGTTTTCTCACTGTCTCTGCCGATATCGCCTTGTTAGGTTGGTAGCGCTTCGATGCGATGATGAAATGAGAAAACTGCGTTTTCACAGCCTACATTTGTAAATATCTGTCTGTCACACACGCAACAACTACCCGGCGCAACATCCAAAAGAAACTGAAAGAAAATGCGGCCAATCTTCGTTTCACACGCAATGTAGAAAACAAAATAAGGGAAAATTTTTATAGGCCGCTTGCGTTCCATTCGTCGCCCCGCTCCCTTCCACACTACACCACTCCACCAATGCACGTGGTTACGTGTCGCATTTCATGCATCCCTCGGTATACAACTAAGGTTAATCCTAGTTAGTTACAATCTACACTTAGCCTACGATTATTGGTTAGTTTTTGTTTTTCTCTTTTACCCACTACGATTTGTACCGTTAGGTATGTGTGTATAAGTTATAGAATAGATTAAGTTTGAGAGAAGTAGAGAAAGAGACGAGAGAAAAGAGGGTTCTGTGTGCAAGCTTGCGTGGGGAAAAAACAAAAAATATCGTCGATGCATAATTTCTCTTTGTAATAATTAATATCTGTTTCTCTTCCTTCTTCCTCCTTCCTGCTCCGCCCACTTTACAAACACACACGTACGTCTTGTCTTATCTCCTCAATGAGAAAAAGATCGAAGCAAGGAAGAAACACAAAAAAAAAACAGTGTCAGTCGCGTTTCTTTACAATTTATCGCGCGACGTCAAACGCAATCGAAATTATAAGTCGTAATAATAATTAATTAATTAATATAGTAGCAGTAATAGTAGTAATAATAATAATAGCCTTAAACATTAGTTAACAATAAATATTGTTTTCTTCTTTCAACTGTTTTTGCCAAACTCGCAACGTCGAGACGCCGAGTTGTGGGATTCTTTTTAAGGTACTTTTTATCATCCTCCTTCCCTCCTTCCACCTATCATCTCGCCTTACTTATAACCTAAGCCCACCCCCAATTGGGCATATATTCCTTAAATACTAATATAATAGGTTCTTAACAGGTAAATATATATTTATGTATATATAATATATAATTTTATGTATATATCACTAAAAGTTCTCTTTGAAAATCAACTCCTGTCTCTCCCACCCTCTCGCTCTTTCTCTCTCTCTCTCTCTCCCTCACTTTTACTCTTGCTTGCGTCATAGTCATATTTCATATTTTCAGGGGCTTAACCTAAGTCGACTTACAATCTAGTATAATATTGTTTTGACTCACTCAACAAGATTTGATCACTTTTTAAATTGTAATTGTTTTTTTTTTCTTCGCTTTCTTTCTCATCAGGGGAGGGATATTATAACGTGTGTGTGTATTATATGTTACCAATTTTTTGAAGAAAACGACACCAGCCGTCGTCCCCTTCTGGCACCCGCGGTAACATTAAAATATTGTCGCAAAACTTATCTCCCTTTTTCCCTCTGCTCATTTTCTTTGCCATCCAAATCCAGTTCCCAGTTCCACGCGCATAAAGAAACACAAACACAACTATTAAACAACAATTTTACGCATGTCCAACAAATTCTATATATGTATAATACTTTGCAAATTTTCGTCCACGTTATTTATGTATAGTTGTATATAATATAATCATCCCCCCAGTTCCCATATCCCCAACTGCTCTTCTTTTTCACTTCTTTTGCGCATGCGCCGCCAAATTAAGTATAGTCACGCAGGGCTGCCAACTGCATCGGCATTGTTTACCACCAACCCCATCATCATCATCATAATCAGCATCATTATCATCATCATATCCCACACTGTGTCGATAAAATACAGGGTGTATAAAGAGTTAAATAGGAGATTAAATTAAATGTAAGCATCGAAGGGATAAATAAGTTACGGCGACCTTCATTCATCTCTTCTTCCAGGCACACATGCACACGCACTCTCGCACACACATTTTACTCTCTTCTTAGAATTCAGCTTTTTACGGGGGGGCAGGCGGGCGGGCGGGTAGAGGTGGGGTTGTACACACACGCATCTTCACAGCTTCAGCCCGTCGAGCTTGGCGCACGCATCATTGAGCGCGTCGTTGCCGGCGTTCGCCGAGAGCGGAGCGTCACCGGCGCCGATTTCCCCCAGGCCACCACCGCCACCGACTCCGCCGCCGGGTCCATTACGTCGCACCGACCGACGGCTGCGCTGACGCGTCGGCGCCACGAAGTGCTGCGCCGCCGGCAGCACCACGTTCTGCATCTGCGAACCGAAAGCCGCGGTAGTAGTGTTGCTGCTGCTGCTGGTGGTGGTGGATGAAGTGATCGTCGAAGTGGTTATGGAGGTGGTGGTGGTGATGCTGCAGGTTTCTTCAGTCGTCGTCGTGGTGGCTGTTGATGCGATTACGGCGGGAGGAGTATTAGACGCCGGCGGTGATTTATTAATATTGTTATTATGCACCACCGTCGTGGTGGTGAAGGGCGGTGTGCCATTGGTGGGCGGTAGGCTACTACGGTTCGAGTTGCGATACTGCGCAGTCTTCACCGGCAGGTAGGGCCGACGTGGCGCCGATCCAAACGCCGACTGCAGCGGCTGATGGTGATGCTGTTGCTGGTGGTGGTGGTGGTGCATGGGCGGCGCGCGAGTATTGTAATGTCGCGGCGTGTACGAGTTGAGCGGTTGCGAGTAGCGGCGTGGCTGCTGCGGAGGCGGTGCATCCACCACACCGCGCTGGTCATCCACCGCGCAACTCGCCGAAGAGTTGGAGTCGGTGCGCGGGGACGACAAGCTCGACGTGTCCACGCTCCGCCTCTGGTAGTGCTGTTGTTGCGACTGCTGCTCACCACCCCCGCCGCCGCCATAGGACTTCCACGTGGTGCGCGGTTTCGCATGGCTAGGCGACCAACCACGCGGCGGCGGTTCGTAGCCGTTTACCGGTTTAGGCACAAAGCCGAGAGTAGCCGCATAATGCGCGGCATAGGCATCGTAAGCCCCGAGCGTGGGGTAACCAATATAACCATTCGACTGTGGTGGAGGTGGCGGCGGTGGGTGAGGCGTTGACATGAAGTTGGCGAGGTGCTGTGGAAGCGACGAATGCTGCTGCGGCTGCTGCTGTTGTTGTTGTTGCGTGGCATTGTTGTGATTGAGATGGTGTGCCGCGGCGTGGTGGTTATGATGGTGGTGGTGGTGCGCGGGAGGCGTGGACGCCGGCGGCGGTTTGCGTCGGCGGCCGCTCTGCATCGAGACGAGATCCTTCTCCTGTTGGTGGTCAAGCGACAGCACCGAAACAACCGGTGTTGTAGTTTGCCGATTAGTATCCACTTGCTGCTGCTGCTGTTGGGGTGGTGCGTTGCTCTTGGCCGTCACGCAACCGCCACCGTCGTCCGGCGGCGGCAACAAACCGCCTCCTTGCTGTTGCTGCTGGGAATAGTCCTAGAAACAACATCCCCAACCGTCACACACTCACATTTCCCACCCGCCGTCCACCTTCTTTCACTCCAATCACCACCACCACCAAGAGTGTAAATTAGGGTAGAAATGCGGCTACTCACCTCGTTGACGACGCCGTTGGCGAGGGACATGGCATCCATGGCGACGGCGGTGGGGTCGGCGTAGATGGCGCCGTCGATGGGCCCATACATGGGCATGTTGTAGTAGACCGCCTCCGCCGGATTGGCATAGCCGGCTGCGGCGAGCGCCTGATTCGGCAGCTGCTGCGCATAGCACGCCTGCTGCTGCTGATGCTGCTGCTGTTGCTGCTGGCGTGGTGGGCTATTGGGACGCTGCTGCTGTTGTTGCTGCTGCTGCAGTTGTGCCATTTGCCCGCCGCCACCGCCTCCGCCACCACCGCCGACTCCCTGCTGGGGACCTTGTCCGCCGCCGTTGCTCCCGCCGCTGACCATATACTGTGCGCCGCCGTTGGCATAATAATTGTACTCAAACTGTAAATAGAACACCAATTAGCAATCGAAGCTAGTAAGCTGTAAGTCTGCATGCAAGTGAATGAAAAATCGCTACGAAACGGAAAAAATTGGCTGCGATAAGAAACGAGGAACTCAAAAAGAGACGTGCGGTCAATATTTGGCTTGAGTTTCGGAACCTTAAACAACGGGGAATGGTCGAGTGATGGCAGGGAGCCGCCCCTCAGTACTGCAGGCCGTCCAGCAACACGTACGCTGGCTGCGAGACCGGATACAGTCCCTCCGATATGTAGTTGCTGGACTACACGGTTCGCAAGGCAAAAGTGGGAAGAGAAACACACACGGTCTTAGCATCATCAGCATCCTCCTCCTGCGGTTCCCCTAATGGTGGAAGAAAAACAAATGGGGTCTCCCCCGTAGCGGAAACTCACCGGTAGCGGCATCGGATACTGCTGCGGCATGTAGATCGGCTGCGGCGGGAACATTACCGGCTGGTAGGGGGCTGCCTGCGGCGGCGCCGTCTGCTGCTGGTACACCGACGGGGCTAAAACACACTCTGGTTTACAAAGCAAACAAGCGCACCAATCAGTGAAGAATCGCAGCATTGCAACAAGACAGGAAGGAAAAAGAAAACACTTGGAGGAGGGGGCTCACTTTGATAGACCGGCGCCTGTGAGGCGGGATCGGCGGGGCCCGTCGGCGGCTGCGGATAGTAGGCGACGCCGCCCTGGAAGAAGGGCATCGTGCCGGGCGGGAAGAAGTTGGGCGGATAGCCGGGCGCGACCGTCGGCGGGCTGGCGCCGTCGAACGCGCGGCTGAACGGCTGCTTCTTGATGGCGGGCGCGATGTTCAGCTTACGCTCGCGCAGCACAATGTTGTCCGCCTCGCGCTGCAGCCGCTTCGCGTCGTCCTCGCTCTCGAACGTGATGAAGCCGTAGCCCTTGGAGACGCCGGCGCGATCCTGGATGATCTTCGCCGCCTTCACCGTGCCGTAGTTGCTGAACAGCTGCAGCAGCTCCGATTCGGTGGTGTTCGCCGAGATGCCGCCGACGAAGATGCGATTTGGCACCAGGGTACCTGACAGAAACCACAAACAAGCCGCCAGTATTAGTAGAGAAGGCATAATATTGCAAAGGGTTGCAACTTACCATATTTGGGAGCATTATTAGGGGGCGGACTGGCCTGCTGGTGGTTGAGGATGGCGGGCGGCACGCCACCATTAGCCATTGCGGCGGCGGCAGCTGCGGCGGCGACGGGGGTGCTCGCCGGCGTGTTCACCATCGAGCTGTTGCTGCTGCCGGCCGACTTCTTGCCGCCCATCGACGGCGCGGACATGTCGCGCGGCGGCGGCGGCCAAATGCTGGCGGCGCTCGGCGCGCAGCTCGTCGTAAAGTGCCCGCTAATGTTGCTGCTGCTGCTGTTGCTACTGCTGGTAGCCGTCGACGTCGGCGTCGTCGGTCTCAGCGCGTTGACGAAGTGAAAGCGTCGTCGACTGCTGCCTCCTGCTGCTGCTCCTCCGCCTCCTCCACCACCGCCGCCGCCGCCGCCGCCACCAACCTCCTGCTGGCCGGCTCTCACCCAGTTAGCTGCAAAACCCCGTGGCATCATTATGCGTACTGCACCAGCCGCACCGTTAGAGGTTAGAATACACAATGGAAAAGCAGCAGCCAGCAGCGGACGGGCAAGACTGCCAATTAGCGCTAATTGATAAATAAACAAAACGCGAGTGGTATGAAAGCGTGTGTGTGTAGGTGCGATTTGGATTTGATGTTACTACCATCGCCACCATAGGCGCTTGCTTTGATTGCGATGTGAATCACAGGACGGCCTGCTGCTCTCTCTACAACCACCGTGCGTGCGAGCGCGGTGGTGGATCGATCACCCAACTCGCGGGGGCCCCCCCGAGATGGACACACGGCGGGCGCCACCAAACACAAAACCGTTACCGCAACGCGCACGAGAAGTGATCCAACAGCCACCCAAGTGGTGTCCAAGCCGATGGAATTGGGGGGAAGGAAGGGTTGGGGGATTAAAAATCGTGGAGCGCGCGCGCGTTTTTGCTCCCCACTAGCGAAACAAACAAAAGCGCACAGAACGCGCACGCACAACGAACGGTTTGCGCGCACAAAACGGGAGCGGGAGGAGCGCACACACGAACGGAACGCAATGAAACAGTCCGTCAAAAAAGCGCTGCGATCCAAGAAAGGGGGGGGAGGTGCACACAACGTTGTGGTGGGAAGCTTGACCTCGGGCGTGTTCGTCCACACTCGCTCCAAATCTAGGGGAATTTATCTAATGCCAACTGTTAAACAAACAGAGTGTTCACGAATATGGAGAAATTTAAAATTATTATAATTGA
>JARJDR010014890.1:0-18805 GCA_030264135.1 Myllaena sp. GC000078 | reverse complement strand
TAGTCAACGTGAGCAACCATGTAAAATGCTTGCTTTGCATTGTGTAATACAATGGTAGTCCACGTGAGCAGCTGCCTGCTCACGTGAGCAGTCGACCAATGAGAGAACGAGAAAATGAGGGGAGTCGGTACGCATGCAGGTGGCCTGGTCTGCCTTTGTACTTTGCCGACAGCACGCCGGGCTGTGCGGCGCGTACCTCAGCATACATCAATAGAACCGCCAATGCCTAAGTTATTCCAAGGGGGAAAAAAGGTCCGCTCCAGATTTGAACAATGGGCGATTAGAAATAGAGCGCACCTGCAGGCATGCAGCGGCACGCGCCGCGCAGCAGGACGTCCGACGCCCGGCGTGCTGTCGGTAAGGTACACAATAGAACAATGGCAGACACTTAAGCGTAGGAAAAAGGGGGACCCCTTGCTGTGCGGTGCGTGTCGCTCTCTTTCGAAACGGTGAACGATTAGAAATAGAGCGCACCTGCATGTATGCAGCGGAAAGCGCCGCACAGCATGACGCCCGGCGTGTTGTCGGCAAGGTTCACAAGAGAACAATGGCAGACACTTTAGCGTGGAAAAAGGGGGACCCCTTGCTGTGCGGCGCGTGCCGCTCTCTTTCTAAACGGTGAACGATTAGAAATAGAGCGCACCTGCATGCATGCAGCGGCACGCGCCGCACAGCATGCCGTCCGACGCCCGGCGTGCTGTCGGCAAGGTACACAATAGAACAATGGCAGGCCTTAAGCGTGGAAAAAAAGGGGGACTTTGATTTCACACCTATTAATGCACAGGCGCAAGTTAATGCACAGCCAAATACTTATAATAGTTAAACGATGGACGATTAGAACTAGAGCGCACAGTAGCATGTGCGTCGTTAACCCTTTTGCGCAATATATAGCAAATTTCTAAATGTTTATAACTCTGGAACTAATCAACCGATTTTGATCCGGTTTTTTGCATTCGATTTGTCTTGAATCCCTCTAAATAGGGCTTTAGACCCCGTAACCCTTAAATCCGCCATTGGCTTTTTGAGTGTGAAATGCATTGCCATTGAGTTTGTTGTAAGTACAGAAATTTGCAATTTATTTATGTTGCTTCAATTGTGAATAATATAATTTTATATTTCTTATGCCTGGATTGATTTCGATAGGGTTATTAGCATTCGGTTGGTTTTAACTTTCTCTGCACCACATGGCATCTTAATTAGGTTCTTAATTTGATTGATGCGATTATGTGATTATAAATGTTGCAATATAATCAAAGTCCTGCATCGCGCGAACTGCATGAAAGAAGTTAATCCTGCGAGTGCAAGGACCAATTTATTCGCCTAATACATGCCATTGCTGGGATTGCTCCATGGGATTGCCCATCGCCGAGTTCCAGTGGATGAGCGCTCGTCCTCTAGCAAACATGTACGATCCCAGTACGCATTTGCCAATCAACTTATCTGCAAGTGGAATGGTAATTTAGAACAAGCGTCAGCAGTCGGGCGTTAATAATGTAATCGTCAGGCAATGGATGTGTTGTGGTTAAACTGTAATTGATATAACTAACCGACTGTCGAAGCACATTATTAACAAGTAGATCTCATTCTTATTGTGTACACGTGTAATTACATTAGAACGTTCAAGTTTCTTAATTATTCCAGACTCAAATAATTATCGGTTTGCGTCTGTGCAATTAGCGGAGTGTAATTCCAATTGGTCGCACGCTACGATTTCCCACGGAAATTAACATGTGTGCCCGAGTGCACGCACAACGTGCGCAAAGAAAATGCGTGCGTCTCATCAACAATAATGATACGACATATTATCCCAAATTCAAATAATACATTGCGTGAAGTCAATAATGCGTAAGCATACAAACAACGAGCAACATCTTGGTTGAAAAAAAAAAAAGCTGCACAAAAGCCACGTACCCCTACCGTAACCACTCGTCGAGTGAAAGACATGAAACGCCAGACTGGTGATGTCCATCTGCGCCGGCGTCAGCTTGAAGTTGAAGCCTTCGGTGAAGGTGGCGACGGACTCCTGCGCGCAGCGCACGACGCGCGTGCGTTTCTCCTTCACCGCCTTATAGTGCTGGTTCAATGTCAGCCGCACGTATGCCTCATGCTTGTCACCCTGAAACTGTTTGAGGAAGTGCATGGATCAGATCGGATGCTGCAATGCGTTTTCATTGCCGTACGCATAAAAAAACAACAGACGCAAGGTTTGTACGAGTTACTCCGTTGCTTTCAAGGATCGCACTATAAATTAATCGATTTATATGTAGAGTGAAATGTCTCCTTATCTTCAATATATCAATATACCAATCCTAGGGTCATCAGTTTTCAACTTTAACCCCGCCTCAGTTCACATTTTCCACGAACTGCTCGAATTTGGCGCACGTGTATCGGTTCACAGATAAATTATGAACAATTAGACAGCAAATGCAGGCCAAGTAGGAAAACATTTCCTTATTAATAAGCATCGCTCGCGCGCGTATTCGAAAGAAGTTCGAAAATAATACGAAACAAAGTTGTAATTATATTACGTATTGCTGGTCGTGCTTTCTTGCCGACGTTAAATGTGGTATATATGCGTACAACGCACGGAACATCGACTTCTGACAATAGATCCCACTCGGCAATTTGAATAGGAATATTTGTTATACATAATGACACCGAAATAATGCGGGATGCTTTAATTATTTAGGACTCACTTTGCCTAATGTGAACAGTGCCAGTGCTCACCATTTGTTGTCCCACATCAAAATCAATGAGATAAATACTTGATAAGTTTGTGGATTTCAATAGATTCCGTATACTTATACACATTATAATAATTATTATATCATTTAATTAGCGTTTTGAAAGCATTACATATAACTGAAAAGTAATTACGGGGAAATGATGCATTTTAACTTTCACTTGCGCTAATTTGAATTTGACCAAAATGCTTGACCAAGAGCCCAGCTAGAGTAAATCAATTAATTAGAACAATTGCTTCTATTTTATCGCTTTGCGTTTAATAATACTTAAAATTGTTATATAACTTTTTCATTTATTCGATAAGTGTTGTACTTTTTACAAATACATGCTCTTAGGCATCCTATTAAGTTTTTATTGTTGATATTCAGCATTTAGACTTCTACACTATTTGTGTATTCAATCGTTTCGTGCCGTATTCATTCCTAATTTTTTTCCATTGCAAATTGTTGCTTATTCATTGAGGAACCTTTGCGATATTACGAATCATGGTACGTTTGGATGCGCACGAGAGAAAAAAAAACCAAAACCAGTCAAGGTAATCATTAATTTCTGCTCGATTTAATGTTTTCCGTACACTGTTTCAAATCAATATACTTGGTGTTTTGCATAGCACGCGCAAAACAAATGCAAATTGATGTGTTTTTTACGCAGTCTACTTAGTATTCCACCGTCTGCGCGTCGGTTGGCCGATTTGTTCTAAAAATAAATGACCAAACTATAAAATGCGCCCGAGACAAACATCCGTGCAACGCAATCAGGTTTTGTTGAACTTCTGAAACAAGGTTCTTTTGCGCAGATGAATTCGGTAAATATAGCGACGACGCACAAGCATCACCATTATAATTATGCCCACGGCATACAATCAAACTTCATAATTGTAATCATCGAATTGATTAGGATGTGACTCGTCGTTGGTATGAATTATGTATTGTGCGCGCATTTTCATCACCGGCGAGCATTTGGCAGGCAAGTTCGATCAATGCTCGTATAAAACATCCGCGCGTGTTGCGGACGCCACGGGGGAGTTGGTGTCGGCTGTGCCATACTAAATAAGCGCAAGACACGCCGATCAGGAAGCCAATTGCGTACATCGCTTCGCCGCAACGCAACCAACCGACAGTGTGTCCCGCGCGCGGTGCTCTGTTCGAATTTGTTCGCGTGTGGCCGCCGGCGGCGACGGTAGTGTGCGCCCCGCGTGCGTGAGTTTCGAAAGTTCTGCGCCAACGTGCGTGTGCCGGGTGCGTGGAGCGAACATGATGGAAAACGTGCTGATTATGCCGCGCGCCGACGAGCGCGGCGAGACGAATCTCGCCATCGTCGACATCGACGACGAGCCCAAAGCAAAGACGATCTTCTGCAAGCCGCTGGAGCCGTTCGCCATCAAGTCGGCCGCCGAGGTGGTGAGCGTGGCGCGCAAGGCGTTTCGCTCCGATAAGACGCGTGCGATCGAGTTTCGCGAGCAACAGCTACGCAATCTGCAGCGCATGTATAATGAGACCGAACCGGAGATGCACGCCGCACTCAAAGCGGATCTGCGCAAGCACAAATCCGAGTCGGCGCTGGGCGAAACCGAGTTCATCAAGAACGACCTCATCAATGTGCTGATGCATTTCAAGTCGTGGTCCAAGCCGCAGAGCCAGCCCAAGGACCTGCCCAATTTGCTCAACCAGCTGCAGGTGTATAACGACCCGTTTGGCGTGGTGCTGATTATGGGCGCGTGGAATTATCCAATGCAGTTGACTTTGTTGCCGGTGGCGGGAGCGATTGCGGCTGGAAATTGTGTGATCATCAAACCGTCGGAGGTGGCGTGTGCATCAGCACGCTACATTGCCGAGACGATTCCAAAGTACTTGGACAACGAATGCTATCACGTGTTTGAGGGAGGCGTTGAGGAAACCACCGAGCTGCTTAAAGAGCGCTTCGATTACATTTTCTTCACCGGCAGCCCAATGGTCGGCAAGATTGTGCATCTCGCGGCCGCCAAGTACTTGACGCCCACCACACTGGAGCTGGGCGGCAAGAGTCCCGTCTTCATCGACGAGTCCGCCGACTTGGAGATGACCGCCGAGCGTATCATGTGGGGCAAGTGCTTGAATTCGGGCCAGACGTGCATCGCGCCCGACTACGCGCTATGCACGAAGGCCGTGCAGGATAAGTTCATACCGATGTGCAAGAAAGCACTCGCCGGCTTCTACGGTCGCGATACGAAAGCGTCGCCGGATCTCTGCCGCATCATCACCGATAAGCATTTCAATCGGTTGGTCTCGCTGATGCGCGATGGGAAGATCGCGCTCGGCGGCGATTCGGACGCCAAGGAGCGATACATCGAACCGACCATTCTGGTCGATGTGAGTCCGAACGATATGATTATGAACGAGGAGATATTCGGTCCGATTCTGCCCATCGTCACCGTGAACAGTGTGTACGAAGCGATCGACTTCATCAACAATCGCGAGAAGCCGCTGGCTCTCTACATATTCTCCGAGAACAAGAAGGAAACGGAGCTGCTGCTGAATGCGACATCGTCGGGCGGCGTCTGCGTGAACGACACGCTGATGCACATCACCACCGAGAGCCTGCCGTTTGGGGGCGTTGGCAATTCGGGCATGGGCAACTACCACGGCCGAAAGAGCTACGACATCTTCGTGCACAAGAAGAGCGTACTGAAGCGCGACTTTGCCTACATTCCGGACAAATTAACGGCGACACGCTATCCGCCGTACACCGACGCCAAAAGCAATTTCCTCACGTTTCTGCTGAAGAAGCGCACCGAGTTTCCCGTGAAGGCGTTTCAATATTTGCTCATCTTCTTGCTGGGCGTTTTTGTCGCGATTTTTTTGCAAAAACTTATGTCGTAGATACGTTTCTATGCAAAACCACTTTTATTCTCTCGCTACTTAATTGTTCAATTTCAAGCGTTACGTCAATTCACAAATCGGTTATTTGAATTAATTACTGTTAATATATGTATAGCGTTGGGCCGTAATTATTTATTATTTAGAGTGATATGCCATGCGAGAGAGGGAATGATGACCGTCTAGGACCTCGACTCCTGTGTATACCACAACATTGATGTTTTATTTACCGTAGGACGAATATTAGGCATTAGTGTCATTTCTGTGAGAATTTAATAGGTAGTTTGGTAATTATATGTCGAATAAATTGTTTTTTGTGACATCACCAAAAATATATATATCACAAAAATAGTTGTACGAGTAATTTTTACTACAAATTGCACTGTTTGTTATAAATGAATAAATGATTAAAGCTGTCAATATTAATGTTCTTATAAACAATTCATGCATGAACTCAAATGAAGCTTATGTCTGTTGCTGGCTGCTGTTGCTGCTAAGTTATTTAATCGGAGTAAAATTAATTAATAGCTAATAGTATTAGCATATTAGAGGGTAAAATGCTTGTCGTGGATGCAGAAAGCCAGGATATAGTCTTTAATATAAATACTACAAGAAACCTTTAATTCGCCCTTCAGAATGCCATCATACTTTCAACATCGATTATTCAATTTAAAATGCATTTCTAGCTTGAATCAATAATCAATAAATCATTACGGTTTGTTTAATTTTGCCAACTAATAATTTTCAATTAATTAATATTATGGGAAACATCACATATTGCATGCATGTTCAGAAGTTGCCGTTCTTAAAATTGATTACTAATTAAAATTGCGAACTGCGCCAGTTTCATCTATTTAATTGCCTTGTATTTATTACGACATCACCAAGTTAATTATAAATGGACCTTTAGAAACTGGGTTTCATTATTTTGTTTATAATATTTCTGCAAATCATTCTTGTCTCCTTGAAGTCTCATTTATTTTGGTCATAAAAATAATTACTCTAACTTCATAACAACTATATGCTGCTTAATTGCAAGTTACGCGAAATTTTTTGAAGAATCTCGAGGTAGATTCATTTAGAGTTACGTTGAAAATAGCCTTATATTTGGAATCATTATGAAACGAGTAGATCATTACCAATGACAGTCGTACCTTGACCGCAAACAGTGATTCGACCAGACCAGACAAAAATGGTTTTTTAATCATTTCAATTTAGATGAGTAGATGCGGAATAATAAAATCCAAATGGCAACATTATTTGCAAAATACATAGTTGTAATAACATTATACCTGTTCCCATCAGTAACTGCTTAAGATCAAACTCCAAATGAAAAAGTACATTTTGTCGCATTTTAATTTAGTTTCATTAATATTCAACTGGCCTTAATGATATGATATAACAAGTAATGATTATTTATGCTCATTTTGCCGTACCTATGAAATATTGATTCAGTTAATGTTTGTGTAGCTTAAGAATTAAAATATTTCGTAAAGCAATGATGATGAAGTGCTACTTGGTACAACAAATATTTCGATTTGTATTCAAGGCTACTTTTAAATCTCGTAATATCCCGGTGTATACTAATACGTATGTGTTTCCGCATTATCTGAATTTTAAAATTATAAACAAAATAATTTATGTATAAGTAAAAGTAAAAACTTAATGTCAAACTTCCTAGACTTTAGTCCATTAGAGAAGATTAGTTTACAATTTTATTATTGACAAGAAATAGTGAAATTCTTCATTGATATTGATTAATGTGATGTAGAGTGCTTAAATAAAGGACATTTCGCGTCCTTTGCTACTTTCATAAAGGACAAAGGACATTTGTTGAAAATAAAGCAATGTCCTTTGGAATTAAGGACACGTTGCCCATTTCTATGTGAGCTTTGTAGTGCGCTGCTAATGCAAAAATTTCGTTGAGATTTTAAATCCTCTTAACTACTGCAGTAAATTTAGCAGTTGAAATTAATTATTGTAGTATGCAACACTGCAACAATCAATCAATATCTGAGATTGATTGAGAAACACCAAAGTAAATCTTCTGAGGAGAAATGCAATCAATTTCTGTGGAGCACTATGTATATACTATATTCGTAATCAGAGTGTAATTGGACTTCAACGACGACGACTTTCTTGACAAGTTATTACAGCACACGTCGTTTCACCAGAACGCTTAAGCGAACGAGTGCGAGTGTCATTTGCAACTTGCACTCGCATGCTCTCTCCCGCCGTTAACAAAGTTGCAATACGCGTATTATATCGATATTTGCAACTCATCAAACACAGGTGCATTTTAGCGTGGCTGACGGTAATTACAAGGCAAGTTTATTTCCTCGTTCGGTGGCAGACTGTAGTCAAATTACATACGAGTTGTACATTGCCCCGCTGTGACGCCCAGTATTCTCGTCACGCGGGATAGGCTTTTATGCAACAAGTGCTTCCGTGTTTTCAAAAAGCCTACCATCGAATACAGTTGCATGGTAATTATAATAAATGAAATTAGTTGACTGCTTGCCTACGCCCGCTGCGACGCGTCGGTCGTTTCGATGAGTTTGATTCGCATGCAAAAATATATCCATCGCGAATATCATTATTGTGTTTCTAATAAGTTTATGCACTTATGACGTGACTATAATACGGTGAAAGACAATCAACGATTGAATCAGTATTGAAAACACCTGGTTTAATACAAACTTCCACTTCCACATGGCATGCTGTTAAGCAATCACCTATGAATCTATTCAACGGATTCAATTTCTCCAGTCAGCATCAAATAGTCAAAAGGGCGCTCGTAACTGCATCGCATATTGCTTTGCGCTTCGCTGCTAATTTCAGTTATCAGTGAATCATTAGATTGATATCAAAAGCATAAACAATTGCGTTTCGCGTTGCGTTCGCCGTTCGCACACGTATCGATTTCAAGGCGAGCGCGTTAATAATTTTGTCTATGTTTATTTACATTCGAAAGAATACCGCGAGCATACCCGTGCGATTTGAACATTTTGCTCGCGCCATTGTCCATCGAAATGTCGACGAGTGCGCAGCTTAAGTGCGAGCCTAGTGACGCGATTGAAGTACAAGATGATCAAGAGGCGCCGCCCTTTGGTGCTAACTTTATCATCGAAGTGCCCAGTTTGCACGTGCAGCAAGAGGCGCAGCAGCAACGCAACGATGTCGTCTCACAAGCGCGCCAGAGCTTCACATTGGGGCGCACCGCCCCCGTCCGCTATCGCAAGCAGCAACTCGCTCAATTGATGCTCATGTACGAGGAGCACGACGGCACCATGAAGGACGTGCTGGCGCGTGACCTCGGCAAGGCCGGCATGGAGGCAGCGCTCTTCGAGATCGACTTCCTCAAGAACGATCTACGCAACGTGCTTTCCAACTTCCAGGCGTGGCTGCGCCCCGAGAACACCTACCGCCGTCTGATGGACATGTTCGCGCACCCGCTCATCTATCGCGACGCCTTGGGAGTGGTGCTGATCGTCGGCGCATGGAACTACCCGCTGCAGAGCACGCTGCTGCCGCTGGCGAGCGCCATCGCTGCCGGCAATTGCGCGCTCATTCGACCACCGCCCGAGGCGAAACACACCGCCAAATTCCTGCGCGAAATGCTGCCCGCCTACCTCGATCACTTGTCGTACTTCATCATTGATAATGAGGAAGCTTGCTGCGCGGCGAAGGTGGATTATGTCTTCTACACGGGCCCGCTGCAACCGGCGAAGACGCTGCAGGCGATCAGCGCACAGCACCTAACGCCTGGCACGTACGTGGTGGGCGGTAAGAATCCGGTATACCTGGACGACACCGTCAACCTGCACAATGCGCTCAAACGCATCCTGTGGGGTAAGTGCGTGAATGCCGGGCAGACATGCATCGGTCCCGGCTATCTGCTTTGCACCACTGACCTGCTCAAGCGCGTGCTGCTGGAGGTGCCGAAGATCATCGCCGAATTCTACGGCGATAATCCGCAAGCGTCGAAGGACTACGCGCGCATTATCTCCATCGAGCACTTTGACCGGTTGGTGGAGTTGATGATGGGTAAGGACATCGCGTACGGCGGCGAATACGATCGCGACGCTTTGTACATTCAACCAACGATTGTTACGAATGTTACGCTTAATGATGCGCTTTTGCACGACGAAACCTACGGTCCGATACTGCCCATCGTGCCCGTCAAGGACCTGCAGGAGGCGGTGATGTATTTGCGCGCTCGCGAAAAACCGCTTGCGTTGTACATCTTCTCCAATGACAAGCGCAGCGTGGAGCATTTGCTCATGCATACGTCTTCGGGCGGCGTTACCGTCAACGATGTGCTGATGCACATCGCCGCCGAAAGTCTGCCGTTCGGCGGGGTTGGCTCCAGCGGCATGGGCGCGTATCACGGCAAGAAAACTTTTGATACGTTCACACATCCAAAGAGTGTGCTCAAGAAGTCATTGAATTGCCTTGTGGATCGGATTGAACGTGTTCGTTACCCGCCGTATACCAACAGCAAATTGTTGATGGTAACACAACTGATGAAAAAGCGCCCATCGATTGGATTCGGTTGGATGAAAATGGTGACTATTTTCGTGTTCGGCTTGTTTGCCGGATTATTCTTCGGAATTTTCCTCGGCTGATTGATTAATAGCTGTCGTGTTTTAATTAGAAATTGAATAAATGTAGGCAAAAATGATTGCGATTTTATAGCGAATTATAGATTGACTAATAAAAACTTCTTTCTTGATTTGAATTACGATACTCCATGCAACATACCTTGAGACGGCGTGCTTCAATTACAGTCGCAGTCAATCGACACAAGTTTTCATTGTAAACCAATGAAACTAACAGTTCGCCGAGGTCGGATTTCATCTCTGTCGTTTCCTGCCAGTTAAAAAAAAAAAGAAGCCCCGAAATGTTTAATTATTATTGTTTGGTAAGCTGTTAGCATTCAAGCAAAACATAATCCCTCGCGCTCGTGCATTAACACATACAAATATTACGTGATTACTTTGTCCAAGTCGAGCTTGAACAGTTGCTGTTCGGAGCCGTCGCCGATCTCCAATTCCTTAAGGAGGTATGTGACGTGCCCGATTTCAGCGCGTCGCTTCGTCCTGCCGCCGTCGATAATAGTCAGCTTCAGATAGTGATCCGACATATCCTTCGGC
Source organism: Myllaena sp. GC000078 (assembly GCA_030264135.1). Lineage (NCBI taxonomy): Eukaryota > Metazoa > Arthropoda > Insecta > Coleoptera > Staphylinidae > Myllaena > Myllaena sp. GC000078. Next base: position 8,049 of record JARJDR010014890.1, on the reverse strand, counting down.
GATACCTTCAAAAACAAGCAAACAACACTATATACTAAACGAAATGCGAAAGAAGCGAATGTTTTTTTTTTACATGAAAAACCAGTGTTTCGTCAAAATAGGGATTGCAAGTCTTCTTCTTCTGCTTGGATTGCAAGTAGCGTCGTTCATCTGGCATCAGGTGCAGCCTGTAATTCACAATAACAATTTACCAACTTTGGAATGCGCGAGTTATGCGCGAAATTTCGTGCTACCTCACATATGGATCGCAACTGTTCACAGTGCCAACCGTTCTCGATGGTAGATTTTTGGCTTTCAACAGCGAAACGAGTAGCTTTTCGGTGGATGGTTCATAGCGTAAAGAGAACCAAATGCGCCCAATGTGACCATCCGGCCATTGCACGTCGTCCAAATCAAGCGTGTTTTTATAGAGCGATGGTTCGATTACTCCCAAACCATAGCAACCTATCGAAAATCACAAGAATAGCGATAATTTGATGCATGTTGATAATTTGCAAATGGAAAAGTTTGAAACATAAACCATCAGAGGTAACGGATGTTTATGGCGAAACTTAACACTTTGGGTAATAAACAATCTTCAAATATAAACAACCGACCACTTACTGAACGAATGCGATCGCTGATTATGCTGCGTTGTTGATAAGAGCGAATCGGTTTCAATATCAACATCAGAATCTTGCTCGGTTTCATTGAGGTCGCCTAGAGAAGTGCTTCGCAGCGGTGGTAGACTGAAGTGGATTTCCTTCGTCCTAAATGCATGCTGCGGTTTAAAAGATTACGCGCTCAATTTGGCAAACACTTACAAAAATTGTGGCTGTAGTGAGCCCTGTTGCGAGGGATATACGAGGATGCTGCTTGCCTTACATGCGCTGTTTTCTTGATTCCCTTGCAGGCGTTTTATAATGAATACCGCCAAAATCGCCAGGATTACAATAAACACAGTCACGCTGATCGTCGTCAGTATCAATGGATAGTAATATTCTATAAGTAGAGATATCAAAGCAACCAAACAACGATTTGTTGAGAAGTAGGATCAATATTGGCGCACGGTCACAAAACTCGAATAAATAAAACAAAACGAAAGAGGCAATTTGCAAACACGACGAAAGTATCTCTTAATAATGCATGCTTCATACATTTTTGATTTTAAATTGTACCAGACTTTTGTGTATTGGAATGGCGGCTTTGCAATAAATAAATAAAGTTAAGTCCTGAAATGAACGTCACCTTGTCCAGCAAAAATTGCATCGAGCCGTGGCTGCACGACTGCATCACCACTTTCCGTGGGCCGCGGCGGTGACGTCGAATCGAAGTCGCGATCCTGCGAGAGCATCCCCAACGGCGAATTGAATATCTTCTTCGCTGGTCTCGAGAACACGATCATTTTTCACATGTTTTATCTGCATAACAACAAAATACCAGCCGTTACCAACACCCAGGAACGAAATGCAGCGTTTCCCCGACATCAATTTGTTTAATTTATTTATTTACAATAACAAAGTGTGTGACGTACGTACTAAATAACAATTACGGATATCATAACGGTGCGTAAAAGTAATGTCGTTTGTTTGGATCTTTGATGAAATGCGCGCGCATGGAATCATTTCGCGGCGTGAAACGAAGGCCGCTATCATTATTATGATTATGAATCTCTAACCGATGGCCATTTCGATCTGCAGCGCTAAAAGCGACGTCTTTACGACGGAGTATAATTCTCCTAGGATTAATCTCGCCGGGTTTGCCTACAACGGCGACGGCGGCGGCGACAGTGTTAGTGCGATTGTAATTTATGATCTCGGGCGTTACAAGTCGCGGCTGGCGCTGTGCGTGTATCATGGGATGATTGTCCATGCGACGCGCGATCACTAGCGGCGTGTAGGTTTGCTTGTGGTTGGCGGGCACGAAGTGATCGAGGCGTCGGATGATCGCTCGACTGTGTGTCGTCTCCGAGGGCTCGTCGTCGCCACCCGCGTCGGGCGCGCTTGTCGTCGTCGTCGTCGTTGGCGGCGGCGTTCGGACGCGAATCTTCGGCCGCTGACGGCGTGGGTAGACGCGCGTGACCGGTCGATACGTGGCAGCGGGGGCGGCGGGCTGCTGTTCCTCCGAGACAGCTTCATCATCTGTTGCTTCCGTCGTGGCGAGCGCGGGTCGCGCTGTTGACGGACGCCGCGTTGGACGCTGGCGCCCGCGAACTTTTATCTTGGCCGTCGACGTGGGAGTTGTTGTTGTTGTTGTTGTTGTTGTCGTCGATGTTAATGGTGCGTCTTCTTCTTCTTCTTCTTCTTCGTCGTGTGACGGTGGTTTGGGTCGCGGCGGCGCCGTTTGGTAGCGCATGGTAACGGGCGACTCGCTCGGACGCATCACTGGCGCTTCGTCAACTTCCTCGTCGGTGCTGGGGGTATGCCGCAACGTTGTGCGCTCGATCGTCTTGTATTTCGAGTAGTCAATTGATGTGCGTGGCGCGTACGACTTGACTTTTGGCAAATAATCGTTGATATCAAAGATTTGCAATTGGGTGTTTTCCGGGTCATACTGACCTCCAGGCGCATTTTGCACCCGGCGAGCAGGTAACGTTTCCTCGGCTTCTTCTTCTTCGACTTTCGCCTCTTCAGTGGTTGTCGTTGGCTTTGGCGGTTTGGTTGTTTCATCCTTGTCTTCGATGCGTTTGTATTCTTCGTTATTGTGGAGTTTTTCAAGAAACTTCAAAAACATAGGCGGGGTTGTTGACGCCGGTTTGAGTGTTGTTGTAGACGGCGGGTCTTTCGTAGGCTCCGGATCGCGTATTTCTTTATAGGAGGGGTGGGATCTTAATATCATCAAGTAGTCGACGAGCGTTTTGCCATTGGCTTTGTTCAGCACGTCCTTGTGGTAAACGGTTCGATGTGGTGGCGATGCAGCCACCTTGGCTTTCTTGGTGGTTACTTCCTCGGGTACCTCCTCGAAATACTCCTCAATTATCTCCTCGACGCTGGGCCCAGCTTCGGTTGTCGGTTTTTTATCGTAAATTATTCTATCCGTATCTGGATCGTAATGATAATTGGTAGGCCTGTGCGGCACATAGTCATCATCATCATCATCGCCATCATCATCGTTTTGCACTGCTTTCTCCGCCTGTTTTTCGGCTGCATCCCCATGCGATTTCCGGGGCGGTTGCCTCCGAATCTCGGAGTAATTGTTCCGCGTGCCGCGCCGTTTGCGCACCAAACGATGATTAGATAGCCAGTCGCGTCGCTTCAAAATGTTATCGCTTTGAAAGTCGGAATAAATGAGAGGTCTTTCGATCGCCAGCGGCGGCTTCATACCAGGCACCAGAAATTTGTTCATCGGAATATCGATGGTGGTGTACTGATTGGACGCATCCACCTCACCGTTGTAAAACTCGTTCGGGGCGTATGCATCAGGCCCTTGCACAATAATACCGACATTGCTGTCCTGCGCGACGTCTTGAATGCGCGAAGGATTCTTCTTGCTGCGCCGCACGTAATCGCTGTACAGTTGCTGCGTGGATTTCATCACCGGATATTTGCGCTTCGCTTTCTTGCGGTATCCGGTGCGCGATTTCGATGTGCTGGCAATAACGCTCGTTTGCTGATCACTCGCCGCCGTCGAGGGATCGCCCCGGGACATGTTCTGTATGTGATTGATCACATCCGCGAATACATTCAACTGCTCGCTGGGCTGGATTTGATCTTTGTAGTACACTTCGCTAATGATATTCGGCACGGCGGCGGCTGTCTCGGGGGTGTACTTGTGTCGCGTTGGCGTCTTGTACACCGGCCGATAAGCGTACGGACTGGGATACAATTTATTCGGATGATACGGCCGTTTGCGGCGTCTTGTAATCACGCGCATCCGCAACGCCTCGGCGTCCGGTAATGCGGTCTCATTGGTGGGCATTGCCGCTTCCGTTTGCGCACTGCTACTGGCGGCCGCTTCGAAAGCGATTTCGGAAGCAGTTGCGTTTTCCTCCGGCGCCGTCGTCTTGGCGGACTGCCCGAACGCGACGTCTAAACTTTTCCCCGCTCGATTGTTATGGCTTTTTAATTGTTTTGCGGTCGCTTGCAGTTCGACGTCCGCGAATATATCAACGGGTGCGCCGACAAGTTTCTCCCTAAACAGCGGACTGTCGAGCGGATCCTCGCCGAACAATTGCAGTTTGAAACAGTCAATTTGATCGCCCAGTTTGTTGAGACGCGGCAGTTTGGGCACCGGCGCCTTCATTGGCTCGTTGCTGCCGGCGTCGAGGTCCTTCGGCACGGGTTCGATTTGATCCACCACCTCCTCGCAACTGACGCGCGCTGCGGCATCTTCGTAGAACGACATTTTGCCCTCCGCTTTTTGCGTAATGTCATCCATGGCTTGCGCGTATTTCAACGGCGAATCGCGATTGATGTCATCGCGATGGTAATACGGATACTTTTTGTCGCTGCCGGATTCGGTATCGATTTCCGGCTTGGCTGGTATGACGGCGATATGACGCTTGCGCCGACGCAGCCGCTCCTCGTGTGCTTCCTCCTCTTCGGCGTGCTTCTCTTCGCCGGCGTGATCGTACGCGCCATCCTCGTAGCCCTCCTCCATGTAGACGGTGTGCACGCGGGAGTCTTTGACGATTTTCCGCAAACGCGGTTCACGCGTGTGCGCCGGAAGATGCGATTCGTGCTCGTACTTCCGCACCTGTGCGTACATCCGCATCGGAATAAACTCCGCATCCTTGTTAGGCTTTGCTGTTGGTTGCGTGTTGTCGCTGTACTTTTTGTGCGTTTTGGTTTGTTTCGTCTTCGGCGGAAACTTATTCTTAAAATAATTTCGTTGACGATTAAACACGTCGACGCCTTCCCTGTCATCATATCGGTTTTTGTCGTGCTTCTGCGCGTTCTTCGCTTTCTTGCCAGTGCTGCGCGACTTTTGTTTTGCATTGTTAACGTATGGCATGTGTTTGACGCCTTTTTGCGCCCATATTCCTTTACCCGGATAGAATGGCCTCGTGGGTACGTCGGTAAACACATCAACGCTATCGGGTTCGCGGTGACCGCGGTACTGCGATGGCGATACGTGCAGATCGTAGATTTGACTCAGATGACGCGTTCTCGTCGCCATGAGCACACCATCCTTCGACGCGTGCATGCTGCGCGCCGGTGAAACGTATGGCGCTGTCGATAATGTTGTTTTCGGTGTCGAATCGGCATGTGACTTGCGTATCTCGCTGGTAAGAAAGTATGGCATCGCGCGCGGCGTTTTTGGGTCAACGGCGGCGCTGCTCAAAAATTTCATTGTCGATGCAAAGTCATTAACGTCGTCGAGAGCGCCGCTGCACACTGCGACAAGGGAGCACAGCGCGACACACACGATCGGCCAATACATTTTTACAATAAACAAATTTTGTTTAATTTTTGGGGGCAGGTGGAAAGATTCTTTCTGCGTAGAAAGTTGTGCAGTTGGGCGTTGATCGCCTCCGGATTCCTCACGCGAACGCCACACAACACTTATTCATTCATCTATTCTTCCGCACTGGCCTGAGCATATTTAGCACGACTCTGGAATCAACACATGCTTAATGAGTATTGCCACGTATATTAAACTAGTGGTAAGTGCACGCGTCATCAAATGCCGACATATTGTATTCTGCTGCACGCAATGTTGGTAACGCGATTCGCACGCCATTGTCTTTTTTTTTGATAATGCAATTTCTAATTGAAATTTTCAGCTTGTTTGTCGTATGTTAGTTACAGCGCACGCGGCAAATTACTGCTCTGAGTAGAACAAATCAATTTAGTGCACAAATTGGCGCGGGAAAAAATGTGAAAAGCGAAAGTCTGGCAAAATAAAGTTAGTAATTGAGTTTAGCACATATAATGCTTTGATAGTGGATGCATAGATTTCGTGTGCCCTTTAAGTAATGATGTGGTTTATAATCTGAGCAAAAATTTGATAAGTTAGCAAGTTGCTTGCGCACTCAATCTCTTTCGTGCTTGTTAGCGAAAATTATATGTCTAACAATGTGATTCATTAATAATCAAAGTAGGTTAAGTATTGAGTCTTGTTGTCCGATCATAAATTGGAAAACGATCAATGTGTATTCCCATGACCTAATTTATGAGTACCTACGTATATAGGTTCATGTTGACAATTTTGTTTTTGTTAACAATAATTTGACACACGTTTCTGTCTAGTACACCAGTACTTAATGTAAAACGAAAAAAAAAAACGTATGAACTGGCGTCATACAAACAGTAATCGCCTTTCTCTTCTGAAGCAAATTATGCGAATAAAACAATTTATTTCCATACAAAAGAGTGAAGCAGAAAACGTTAAGCACATGCATGATTAATAGTGGATTCAAATATGCATACCATAAGTATGTTAATGCAAAATTACTTCAGAAACTCGTTTCGTTTCGTTTCCCTCTGCCATTCGGAACACTACCGTTTGCGAACGAAGCGCACGCATCACACATCAGCAAGCAATTACCGCGTCGACGTGCGAAGCTTCGATCAAGTTGGAAAACTGTTTCCGAAAGTTCAATTTGGGCATTGTGTTGACTTGTCGACGCGCCACAATTGTGTTGCCAACATGATGACACGCTCTTCAAATAATGTAACTTATGGGATACGTAATTTCTTGGTTTCCCATTGCGCAGCAATACAATTTGCACGGCACTCGTATAACGAGGCACTTGTATACCAATGACGTACTTTTCGTTTAGAAGTCACATTTGTTTGATTCACCCCCCGGGAATGGCTGATGACGGCCGCACAATTGCAATTTAGAACAAGCCGGATATTTTACTTCTCCTCTCGGTTACATTGCGGATGAAGAACTCGCGCACGTTCTGTCACTTTCACAAAGCGAATCAGGCGAGCAAGGTCTCTCGCATGGCATGCGCCTCCTCGACTGTATGCAAGAATGCGCCAGCAGCAACTGCTGAGCCGAAGAGACTTAACGCCGAACTGCGACGTTCGCGAGCACGCAACAACACCTTATAGCCCCTCTACCGATATTCCTATCATATTTATACATGTTTATACAGGTGTATATTGTTTGGTCCGGTGCGGTGCGGCGAGAGAAATACCGGTGAAAGAAGTCAAGAACCAAGCGCATTCGTTCACCGTATCGGCGGCGATGGCGATGAAATCAAATGACGGAAACGCAACGAGAACGCCCGAGTGAGCGAAGCCAGCCGGTGTTGAATTTGCGAAATAATCTTCGCATCATACCATCTCTTCACGTGCGTGCGCATTTCACCACAGTCCGTTACGTTAACTTAATGCTTTGACCACTTGGCTTGTGTTTGCTGTCGATTCGTTACCGCGCATTCAAATTTTTCACGAATTTATTTCACATTTAATTAAAGCGTCTCTTGATATACATATACGAGTACAAGTTAGGGTAAAAAATTAAATTGCAATTATTTCACGACAACGAACACGGCGAACGCAAACAGGTGAGATATTCGTAATCGAAATCAAGATCAATCGTTAATTGCAATCACGAGAGCGGAAATGCGAATCGCTCTAATTAAGGAATACGCATCTTCACTCCCACATAGCGTCCACGCCTAAAACGTTAAAAGCAATTTGAATATGATGTCATATTATCATGATATAATTATAAAACCGACGCCTTACATCAATTTCTACTTAACAGATGCGCGCACGGCAAAGAATTGCGAAACGGCCGTTAAGTGACTTTAAGAGTGATTTTCAAATTGAATTAACGATTCATTGAGCTTTGGAAGCGGGAGTGAAAAAGAGTCCAAAACATGTTGCTTCATTTTGTGTTGATTCAATAATGAATAAAATTGAATAGAAATCCAGAGGTGATGTTGTGACAATAAAAACATGAACAGAAGTGCATCTTCTATAAGTAATGATAATATAGAAAGTGCTTTTTCTTCCAATTTTACCACCGCTCGGATACGTTACTATAATTAACTAGCGCGCTCGGCCCGCTTAGCGGCCCTCACTTGCCTGGGGTTATTAGATCACGCGACTTTTTTCTGAAAGCATTTTTATTGAAAATTTCAGTGTTTTTTTAGTTTGAAAAATCGTA
>JARJDR010014874.1:0-10325 GCA_030264135.1 Myllaena sp. GC000078 | reverse complement strand
TGCTGAAATTCAGTTTGGTGAATAATCACCGGCGGCGATAAAAAATCGTCATACGGTGCGAGCATGACGAATCCGCGGATGATTGGACATGCAGCCAAGTACAAACGTCAATCATAGGGATAGGGGATAGGAATGCATGACCAATAATGCAGATTTAACGTTGTCAGACACATTGATTAATCGCGCAACGCGGCTGCTTTGTCAGCGGCGGGAGCGGGAACGAATTTTATTGGACACGCACGAAATATAAAATATGAGGGCTTCGGCGCATTTCAATTGATATTCCTGTACAATACGCATGCTGAATTGGACGTGATGGTTTAATTTAATCCCCGGATATTAGAAAATCAACGCGTACCAAATAATTTTCCATATTTTTCTTGTAAATATTGCTTGGTGTAAATTTATCACTAGGTAAGCAGATGCTTAGCAATTAGTAAGATTTATGCGTAATACATAGGTATTCATATTGCATGAATTCAACCAGGAATAATTTGCGTATTTGCACGCGAAACCGACACGGCGTAAACCGGAAGCGATGTATTATCACAATCCCGCGATCGATATCCTTACATGTATAATAGGATTAAAAATTACAAACGCAAATTTACACGATTAATACGCATTCGCATTTCAATACAAGTACGAGTATTAATGAAAGAAAACAATTACAAAATTACCAGTGTTTTTTAATCGCTTTGCAGAAGAACAGTTGAGCGGTAAGAATTCCTCTGCATACTTTGAAAATAATTCGCTTTGAACTGGGGTTTGTACCAAACCATAGAAAATGCGATTCAATTCTGCTTCCTGAATTTGTGTTGGCGAATTAAACAAATTGATACATACGCATTGCGCTTTGTAAGCAAAGAGCGTATATTATTACCGAGGTGACGGCGTCGTTTTCAAAGAAATATTTGACGGCACTGAAAGCTTTTGATTTCGGCCAGAGGCATATAACAGCACAGCAAGCAGTCAGTCAAAAGGTTCATTCAGCGCGGGCGGAACGCATCATGCGAAACAACTGTCGGTTAAATTTATTACGCAAGCGATCATTAATAACGCAATTCTTTATTTTCATTCGCTGGCGCGCATAATAAATGACGATGCGCAAGTTTATATATCAATCAAAACACACGCTCCCACATACAATATAGACAACATAGTGTATACTACGTTTTGTTGGCCAAACAATTGCAAAAGTTAGTAAATTTCATAACTCAAACCTTACGCCAATACACAATGTGTATGTATGAGCATACCATAGTCAGAGTGCAAACGAGTTGAATTAATTAGAACGCGTATGCAACAATCGAATATGCAAAAAATGCAGCAAAATCAATTAATTTTAGTGCGTACATACGTGCTTGTTATTCACGGCGACCGACACGGTGACACGGCCGTTGTTTTAATGAATTGGTCCCACTTGCATTTGTAATAGGCGCATTCCAATGTGCATGCCATTCAGCCAGTCAATTTTGTGTTAAATTATTCGCCAATGGATTATTCTTGTTTTAATTGGTGCGCATTGAACTATTATTTCCCCGTGCGGATTGCACAACGGCAGGGGAATAGTATGCCATAAAATTAAGGCTGAATAGTTGGCATTCTGAATTTTTAATAGCGTCACGCTATGCGAATAATTGATCAAACGAAGAAAACTATGCGCAAACGGCAAAACCGCACACTGGCTACCTTGGCGCCACATCAAAGCAAATGTTTTAAATTGATGTAATGCCGGTAATTTTGCGCAAATCACCACAAACGCATATTGCTGATAACATTTTCATGACATTGCTGATGATGCATATAAGGGGTTAAAAATGGCGCATGCAATAATGGCTGATATGTAGGAAGGTAAGTCAATGATGAAAGGATGTGGTTAATTGTTTGAAAGGTAAGCAAATACATCACTCAACCGATTTCGCTAATTTTGAAAATATGGAGAAGGAAAGCTAAAAAAGAAGTATGTAAGTATGTTAAGTAACACATTTGAAATTGTTAAGTGTAAGAATGAAGTAGATTTTGAAATATTATCGCCTGCATCATAAATCGTACCACCCTTCCATTTCCAGTTGTTTCAACTTTGCCGACCGACCGCAAATCTTCGCGGCCTGCGAAAATACTTGTTTACATGTTCGCCCAGGTTTGATTTATAGCGCCTTATTCGTGAATTATGGTCAAGGTAGTCCAGGCAGTAATGATATGCATCGCTCCCTATCCACAACGCATACATCTTGATATAAATCATCGCGGCGAGTAACCGGGTTTCATCACTTTCGGTTAAATTCCGCACCGTTTGATTGAGCTGAGCTCGGCGCATGAGAAAAAAATTTGCGCGTAAACGAATGAATACGCTCGAGCTGCAATTCAATCTTAACTCATCGCTGAAATGGGTTATATGTAGCCGAGGCCAAATCAATCGATGCAAGTTGGGTTATTTCTCGAGGCTGCATAATTCAATTCCCAATTGATTCGCGCCGTTAACGTGAAATTGGACGTTTCGCGTGTGCGGAGGAAGCTCCGGCGCTTCCGATAATTTTCAACCCGCCTCGCCCAGGCAAGGGATGTAACAATGCGGGATGCACAGTGTAGCCACCCACAAACCACCCCTCGGCTCCAGTCGGCAAACCAACTGCAACACGGAGATGGAATTTAATTCGCCGTCTGATGCACGCGCGCTGCTTTTCAACAAGTCGCCAAACGAGCATCTGATTGTTCTTGCGCCGCAAAGTCGTCGCGTACCACGCAAAAGATATCAATTGCTCAATTCGATCATAAACCAATTAGTTACTTAGCACCACCGAAAAATTAAACGTGATCAGTGCGATTCGTGTTCGTGTGGCAAAAGAAGGAAGAAGCATCATTGGCATTTGGCATTTCGCTGACGTTTTATGTGCGCTCTGAATAAAATAGGGCGTCCCGTCCCGTATTTCAGCTGGCAACCACTTTCAGCACACATTTGCGGGGGCTGAAAATGGCGGTGGAGGTCGTCGAGAGTATCTCAATGGGGCCTGTGCGGAAAGAAACCATTGCAGAAGAAAAGATACTCCATTTGCGGGTCGCAACGACAATGAGTTATTTAAGGTGAGGAACGGATAAATGGTGGGTAGTGCTGCTAGGGCGCTAGGGAAAACGGGGGCCGGGCAGCGGAAGTACTCTGCGGAAAGCTACATTCTTCACGGTCGGCAGCTGACACTCAAACACCAACTGCTCAACTGCAAGCTGATAACAATATAGAACTAAATAAAAATTTTGCATTTCATCTTATCACACACACAAGGAAGAGAAGAAATCTGGGAAGGGAAGAAATCATTCGCGCAAGTGAAAATATGATGTAGGTAGAGAGATATGAATCGATGAGCAGCACTAAGTGCAAATATTAAACGTAAATGGCGAAGATATTTGATACGAACTTATGAATGCTGTGTCGCTGGAATGCACAGCAATTTCATTCATTGCACATCCTCTTCACGGTTTGCTGGCATTTATGTACTATACTTTGAGTTGGAGCGCGATATTGATTTCGCGGGATTGTGTTTTAAGTTCTTCGGTAAACATAATCATAAATTTTGGAAACCGGGGCGTTTTTTTCGCACCCACTCAACAATTAGCGTAACTTTTAAAATAATGAAAAAATTGTGTCCTTTAGTTTTATACTCTTATTACTTTCCTGTGCGACTAAAAGCTTGGTGTGCACCGAAAAGGATTTTTAATGCTTTCATGAAAATGTTTTAATCGGATTTGGAGGAAAAACTAGGTACATATCGGGTTGCCGCGTGGTAAACATGCTTGGTTTGTCGTGACACATGTCCTATTAGAGAGGAACGTTGCAAATGAATTTCTAAACCTTTAAATCCAGCCCGTACAATGAAACTCGCGCGCGTGTTTGGCGGCTCGAGTTTTAATGAATGAGAATTGTAATCAGTGGGGTTTGTCGTCAGGACACGCTCTTTAATCCCGAATAATTGACACACCGAAATGATTCGGTGTGCCAAGTCCCGCAATGAATCTTCGTTTTATTATCCAATAACAGTGAAATAATTGATTAATTGCAGCGAATGTTGTGCAATTACATTTAATATCTGGTAATAAATGGGATACGTGTATCCTTACGCCTTAATACAAGAAAACAAGTTACAGCGGAAATGAGCACTTAAGTTGCAAGTTGGCCGTTGGCGTTGGAAACATTATACGTCGCGCGGTTTTCTCATTTTTCACATTACAAGAGCGTTGATTCTGGTGGATATTATGTACGGAAATTTTCTATAAGAGAAAAATGATGTTTTTGTGTATGCGGCGGAATATGTGGGAGCGCACAGGACATGTGGACACGTGCGGCGGACGCTAATGCAATCTTCCGTTCGTTCGGTGTGGGATATCGAATTACACTCGCACACATTGCGTTCTCGGTTTTTTTGCTTCTTTCCGCCACGCAAAAGGGGCGCTTACACAATATCCATCCACGTCTAATGTCCCACTTTCTTTCACGACTCATAAAACGATGGTTTGCGTCCTGCTGGTCCTATGTTTATATAAAAAAAACTGCAGCGGCGCATAAAACTGCCGAACGTTAACCAAAATAATGATTACACATGTTTGTCATACGCACCCGCATTTGTATTAATGAGGCAATCGTAAAAACAGTTATTAACTGCAAACGAATTCTGGAATTCTAACCGCCGAAGGATTTATTATAATTACATTCCAACCGTTTTTGTATCGCGCGCTGGAATGGTGTGTGGGAGTGGTGATAGCCAAATTGGTAATCTCCATGATAATTCTCTTTGTTCCAACAGGCGGCAACTAATTAATAATTCGCTGAACAAATATTTGCAAATCCATTCGTGACGCTGGCACGTCGGCGTTGGCGGCGGCGAAATGGAATGCAGTGTGTGTGCGCGGACAGGTGGTGTGGCGTGGGTGGTATGCATGTATTGTACCAGCTAACAGCGAGCATTAGGTACGTACCTATGCCAACTGTTAAATAATTATGCGCAGCAAGAAACGTGCAATGCAGTTGAGTGATGCGAGCTGCATTTCGGCGATGTTAAATCGCCTCGTCGCGTCGCGCGTCGACGTCGTGTATAATTAATGTGCACCAATTTGCAATTTAAAATCGTCATCTTGAAAACGACCCCGTTTTAATTTCGCATCATATCCACCCTTCTGAACGAGCAAACGAACGAACGAACGAACGAAGTGGTGGAAATTAACGATTCGATTTCACTATCACCATCGGCTGATGTCTAATTGTTGACAAACGAGGCGGCGCGGCGACGCAAGCTATCGATTTTCGTATCATTAATCTTCCGGAAGGAAGCGGTGCGTTCGCACTGTTTTAGCCCTTCGGGCGTTGGTATCATGTTTCTTTTAATTTGTCCGGATGTCCATTGGCGCCAAATCGTCACAAATCGATGGCACGAGCATTATTGTAATCATTAGTGGTTGGAATTTGGGTTCGCGCGCAGATAACAGCCGATTTGCAGAGAGGGCAGCAGGCAAACCGCAACAACCATCAGCCAACGATTAATTAGAAATACAGAGTTATCCACGCCCCTGTTTTCGAGTCTATCCTAGCCTGCCTCTCCCTCTCCAAGCATCGAACGGGACTGCTAAGTTTACAAATTCGCATTTAACGACATAAGTAGTCGTTCACGGATTAATCCCTGGGCCGAAATGCCAACCCTAACAAAACACGCCCGACGACAAGCGTCCGACGTGCGCTGGTCGATACTCAATACTTCCAGCACACGTCTCGAGCGATAAATTCGAAGAATCCGCATCGCGATGCTCATCTGATGCATACTGATGATGCAAGCAAGGTGAAGTATGTACGCTTAGGATTAACATGCGCCGGAGAGAGGTACAAAAAAGGGACGAAAAAGGACGCGAATTGCCTTTTGCGCATGGGCGCACGTAAAATTAAATGTAAATAGTCTTTCCTCTTGCTTTGCTACTTCTACTGCATGGCATCCTTCCACATCATTCTCTTAACGAAATCGTCGACGATCCAACAAAGGCGGATGCACGAAATCCAATAGATAAACGGAACGATCACCGGATGGGGATGTGGGTGGTGTGCGCGCCACCCAACTTTGCATTGGAAATTATCATTTGCTTGTCAAGTAACGGGCTTTTATCATAGTTTGCAAACGGATGCGGGAACAGGGTATGGCATTAGTCGTAAATAACGGGTACGGTCGTATATTCAGCGCCTGAACCTATGGGGTGTGTGGATTATGAGTGCTGAAAAACAACGCGCCAAACGAATGGCGTCAAAGGGAATTCATCCATCACTGGACGTTGACTTGTGCGGACAAGATCGATGGATATCATAGTGTTTGCAGTTACCTACCTATATATCAGAAACAAAAAACAAGGCGAACGTAAAAAGCGTCTTTTTTAATCTCGTTTACTAATTAGTTGACGAAAGTCGCCAAAACAATTACCCAACAATGTTTGGGTACGTATTAACGATGCAGTGCGAAAAACAAATTTCGAGGCTGTTTCCTTCTTAAATATTGAATAAGTTTTAATTACGTGAGCCTTAGTTTAGTGGAGTGAGCTTGCTGAATTATGATATAGTTTTCTCGGCAAGTTTATGCATAAACTTGGAAAAATATTTAAGTGCCCCGCAGGAACGCAAGATATAATTAATCTTATTAGCAACATCAAAAGTAATTTATTAAAATGATAAATGATTAAATATTCATTTTGTGTTCTTTCGTGTGATCGCATTTTTTGGTAAGTAATTATAAAATTTCACTTTTAACGCTTCAAAATGTTTTCCATTGTCATAAACTTGACCGGTGATTAATTATCATTACTTGGGTATTTTTTAATCAATTTGTAATGAAATTGAATGAAGAAGGAAGCAAGTCGAATGAATATCATTGCCATCACGATCGTTCGCGGGCGCTTGCGGTAACTTACTTTCAAGACGTACAATACATACAAGTACGAGTATAACGCCTAAAAGTCACGTCTTCCGTTTATTGTCGCACGCGAAAAGTTTGCCGCAAGTTTATACTTTATACTCACTTCGATATTTTCTATTATGTCATTATCATCGTCCATTAAATGCCTTTTGAACCGCTATTAAAAACATTAGATCAAGAAATAATATGATTTTATAGTGCTTTTGTTCATCCCTCCTCATGAAATCGGAAAAAGTAATAAATTGATAATAAAACGTGACACTTTTGACTTCTTGTTGAAGTTAACATTTAATTTTAAATAATAAAGTACAAATGTCAAAGGGAAAATAAATATCTCTTGCGAGGAAAAAATGTAAGGGTAAGCAAACTTTTGCTTCTATATTACAACGGTGACATCTTGGCGCTTTATTTCAAATTTCAACACAGTCCGAGTGGAATCATTTGTAAAGTGCTTGCGTCCACATTCTCCCGGCGCCGCGCATTCAAATAAATAACACCCAAAACGCGGCGCAGGTAAATAAAGTACACGCCGACTATTATTTCGCATGCAAGGCATGGGGTTAAAACGAGAAACGATATTCGGCGGTGGCGGCGGCAACGAGCCTCTCGAGACGAGTGCGGATCTCGGTTGCAGGGGCGTAAAGTCTTGTTTGCCGCCCCACCCTCACGCACTGCGCGGGGGGATGAAAAGCGAGAAACAAATTACAATATAAAAGTAATTAAAAGGAAGTCCAATTAGTCGAAGTGGAAAAGCGCGCGGGCGTGTACATTTTTAAATGCATTATACGAGTTAGCACAATGGAATTACAAGAATGCCCGGAATTATGTAATTTGACGGAATACACCCGAATGGACATTGATATGCGAATAAGGAAGGAAGGAGTAGGGCATTCTCAAAGTTTCCCAAACAGGGTGCCCGCGTGCCAGAGGGTGATGATGATTATTTTAATATCGTTTGTGCGTGAAATGCAATGAAATGAAATATTTAATATATTTCTACACACGGTGTTCCATTCATTCATTCATTGATTTACAAAACGATGAAAACGTTCATATTCGTTTATTAAATAATACCCCTACGCGCTGTCGTAAGTTTTAATGAAATCAAGACAATGATATAGAAAAAGTTCACAATAGACTTGTTTTTAACGTCAGCTGTGATGTATTCTTCTTTTGCAAAGCGCGCATTTCTTTTCGCGCTTGCAATAAGTTTCAACGGCGCTTGTTGTCCTGCAGGAAGCAATGATATTGGCGGCAAGAAGAAAATACCTAATTTAATTTGTAGAGTCGCACTGTCTCCAGTCTCAACCCGCAAACGCACGGAGGCGAAAAGTTTTAAATAACTTCGCAAAGAACCGATGACCGACAAAAGCAGTCTTACTTACTTATACAATTCTCAGTTTCGAAGGAAAACGTAATTAATATGATGATTATAATAAATAACTTGTTATTGCATTTGCGCGCGTGATGCAATTGCGAAACGAGTTGAAATTCAATGAATTTCGGCGGAGGCAAAAAGATCCACACACCCACACGAGTAAGGATATGGTATATAAATTTTAGGAAAAGAGTACTTACCCGGCTTTTCTGACAGCGCCCGTGCAATTAAAGGAAGCTGCAGCGGTGCCCGTCTGCTTCGCTTTGTACGGTGAATTCATAACGCTCTCCCCGTCATCTTCGTCAGACACAGCAGTTGTTAAGGACATGCGATCATCGTCGGAGATCTGGTGGCAGAGGAGAAAAAAGCCAATTATTTTTACAATGCGCACTAACATCGTCAACGATATTACGTCATTAAATTCGATGATATATAATTAGAAATGTGCGCGCTTATCTCCTTTCATTTATTATCACTCATCGGTTATGAAAGCGGCGCTCCCGCAATAACTATTTCTTTCTTTTCTTCTTCTTACGCTTCACGATTACATTTTCTTAAATTTTAAATAATTACTACCATTCTCATTACCGCTTCAACTTGTTTCGTACCTTTTGTCTCTCGACATAAAATTATTTCAAGCGTGATTCAATGAATTCTACTCGTATCTTGATTCCGAACATCTTATTCGCTAACGATACAATAAAACTCAAATCGCTGCGGAAGAAAAACAATTTTATGCGTTGCGCCGGCTGCAATATTTAAACTAGGTAAGTAGTAGCATAACCAAGGGGCGAGATTGGAACTCGTAAAAATTTTCCGATCGGGAAAAGCATAAAATTAAAACGACTGCTGCGATCGTTCCAGTAACGCCCTAATTTTTTCTCCGATTTCAACATGTACTACATTTTCATACTATACTATATTGCGAAGCAATGTAATGCAAGTGTTTCGTGTTGAAACCCTGTGAAAAGCATTGCAACGCAATTTTTTTGGTGTTGGAAAACCTGTGCAACAAAAGCGCATTGAAATTACCGATAACCTTTGCAGCGGAATGCATTCATTCATTCGCATTTTGGACATTTCATATGAATGCTTTGCGAACACATCTATGCAAACGTATGTTGAGTAATGAATGTATAGGTTTACACATCGGATGCTCTGTTCTATTTTACATATGCTATGTTTGTTCAAGCCGCCCGCTGTTGTCTATTATATCCCAACTGAGATACAATACACAATCATATTCTGTTGTTGATTATAGCGTGATGACTGTCGCAAATGCTATATGTATCTCTTGTTAATTATAACAACGTGTCTTCGTACTACGTGTATGCAAAGCCCTATAATATGATACTATTGTAATATTAATGATTTTCGATAAACACCTAAGAATTAAGTCTAAAAGTAATTAAATATTAAATATTGTTGCGTGAAACCAATTTTCGACGTTTGAAGTTTTCACTTTGCGCGCACGTTAATAATAAACTCGAGAGGGTTCTTTGAAACTAATAATTGTAAAAGGTTGGCGATGAAAAACCCTCCTAACAAAAAAAAAGCGTATGCACACAGGGACACAGGCAAGCCCATTATTTAACAAGTTTGTCGAGCCTCTTTTCACCCCTCTCGAACGCAAGTATTTTTAAGTATTCTACACTTAAATTGATAAGTTCTTCTTGGAAATTCTTTCGCGCGCTTTGAGAGGAAGAGGATGTCCACGCACTTGATTCCATAGGCGACGCACCCCCAACGCCTGTTCACTTCAAGTGCGTACTCGTACATCACAACTCATTTAGAATGTGTATTCAGCGCACAAACATATTCTCCGTTCCCCGCGGATATCATCAGCAAGGCACACACACACCGGTTGTTTAGGGTGGGTTTGTATTGCAATCCTCATCACCATTACAATCACCTCGGCGCTCGATTTTAATCATGACGCGCGCTCGACAATCACGCGCCATGCGCACGCGAAAATATTCGTAATTACTTTTGCGATTGTGATCGCGAGC
>JARJDR010014867.1:0-16009 GCA_030264135.1 Myllaena sp. GC000078 | reverse complement strand
TAGTAACCAGCCTTTACTTCAGCCATCTTGGAACCCCACTTTAAAGGGACAGAATATTGCAGCTTCCGTCGCACTTTTGTGGAAAAATACTCCCTCCTGTGTCTTTTTACTCTTTGGTGATAATAACCAAATTCCCCAAATTCCCACCAGTTTGTTTTTGTAAACTTAACCTATACCTCTTATACCTTGTACAAGTTGTACAACTGTGTACAACCTTGATACGGAGAAACGGAGCTAAATCTTAACTATTTCTCCCAAAATTGCTATAATAAACACGCAATTGAGATTTAATCACAATCTAATTAATCGCCAGAGTTCGTTTGTTTACGTATGCGATTTGACCGATTCGACTGGATTTGACCCGATTTGACATCGATACATTCAGATATTCAGATCAATTCTGATCATTGATTCCATTGATTCTGATGCATTTGTGAGCCAGCCAGCCAGCTGCACGAGACGGCAAAAAGTGTTTGCGGTGGTTTGGATGATTTGTACCCAAGCGGCTTCGCAGTGTAAACTCCTAAAAACGTGCTCTGAATTAAGCGAATTAAGGCGGATACTGTTGAGTAATTTTTATTGGACCCAGCTATATTTATTTTAAACCTGTTTTGAGTTAAAATTGTCGCCAATTCCCCATAAGTGCTGGTAGCCCGTGATTGTCGCAATGTCTACAACACCGTTCGCGGCGCCCGTAAGTCCATCATTGTTTCATAATGCATGCATGGATAGCAATTAACTAGCTTGTTCTCTTCCAGAGAACTTCAGTGAAAGAGTATTCAATCATTGTACCTAAAAATCTCAACAAGAAGTATCATGTGATGCGATTCAATTCCACACTTGGTGTGGAATTTGACAAATGGACTCAGGTGAAAATGGAAAGAGAGAACAACATGCGCGAATTCAAGACTAATGTGGATGAAGACCAGCCCAAGTATGCAAACCATCCTCAAGCTTATAAATGATTAATATGTGAAAACGTACTAGATTTGGAGCTGGTTCGGAATTTGGTCGCGACGCAAAAGAAGAGGCGCGCCGCAAGAAATTGGGCATCGTGCCGAAGAAGTACAAGCCGGACGACCAACCATGGATTCTGAAATCATCCGGCAGCACCGTGAAGAAATTCAAGGGTATCCGCGAGGGTGGCGTGTCGGAAAACGCCGCCTACTACGTCTTCACGCACGGCACAAATAACGTTATCCAAGCTTTTCCTCTCAACGAATGGTACAAATTCCAGCCGATCCAGCGATACAAAGCGCTATCGGCGGAAGAGGCCGAACAGGAGTTCAGCAAGCGCAACAAGCATTTGAACTTCTTCTCACTGATGTTGCGCAAGCGGCTAAAGGGCGACGACGACGCTGTGATAGACGGCGAGGGCGAGGAGAAGAGCAAAGGCAAGAAGAGCAAGTCGAAGGAGCTGAAGATTAGTGAGATGGATGAGTGGATGGACACGTCCGAGGACGATTCCGACGACGATGAAGACGCACCAAAGGAGGAAGAGGAAGAGGACGCCGACAAGAAGAAGAAGAAGGCGAAGACTAAGAACGACGCCAAGAGCAAGAAGAAGAAGAAGAAGCGCGACACGGACTTGGAGGCGTTTGAGGATTCCGATGACGGCGACGGCGAAGGCAGGGAGCTGGACTATATCACCGATAGCTCGGAGAGCGAGACGGAGACAAAGCTGGAAGGCGTTTCCGAGGAGAAAGCGCTGCGCAAATTGCTCAACTCCGATGAGGAGGATGACAGTGACAGTGATAAATCGGAGAAGGAAGATGAAGATAAAGACAAGGAGCAGGACGAAAACGACGACAAGTCGAAGGAGAGTTCGTCCAAATCGAAGAAGAAAAAGAGCAAAAAGGAGGCGAAGAAAGACATCAAGGAGAAGAGCAACGATGACAGTGATTTCAGTTCGGATAGCTCTACGGACGAAGAAATCGCTAAGAAGAAAGCGCAGCAGAAGAAGAGCAAAAGGGATAAAACAGACGACAAGGGCAAAGAAAAAGAGAGGGAGAAGGAGAAAGAAAAAGAAAAAGAAAAGGAGAAGGAGAAGGAAGTTGAAAGCTCGAACAGTTCGCGATCGGGAAGTCCGGCATTAGACCTCGGAGGCAAACGCAAAGTATCGGATGCGCCTGTTGGCAGCCAACCGGTGAAGAAGCACAAGATTGAATCTCTTGTTAATTACATTCCCGGTGCAAGGTAAATGCAATCACCACTTATTCCTTTACCTATTATTAACGTTTTGTTTTTCATAGCGAATCTGGCATTACGGAGGATGCCGTCCGGAAATATCTTATGCGCAAGCCAATGACCACAACGGAGCTTCTGCAGAAATTCAAGTCAAAGAAGACTGGTCTATCCAGTGAGCAACTGGTGAATGTCATGACACAAATCCTCAAGAAGATCAACCCGGTCAAACAAATGCTGAAAGGGAAGATGTACTTATCAATCAAGTCATAGTGGGTGAGTGCTTACAATTTCCATGTCTATTGTTGTAAAATTAAATAATTTTTAATGTTATGTTTATTTAGATTTGGATGAAGGAACTCACAACGCCATAAAGGAATGGTAAGAACATTCTGCTATCTTCGGTGTTTACATTTAAATCGTCTTGTTCTTGCTCTGTAGGTGCTGTTATGGCCTAAAAAGTTTGAATTTGTGGTAAACACAACAAAACTACAATAGTGAGAGAAAATCTTACCATATGAAGTACATATAAGAAAATGATTTGAATGAATATAATTTTGAACGACATTGTTAATTAAGCAACGTGAGAATTCGTCTAATTTAATTATATTATGCGGTTTTATTTTTATATATGTTTATCATATTGACGCAAATGGAAAGGAAAATTGAAATTTCATGTTTGACGCACATAAGTTATTTACACAGGAATTCCAGTGGCCTGAGATTTCATGCTTCATAATTTGAAAAGTTAAAGCATTTGTACATCTTGCATGCAATTGAACGCCTAATCTATGCTCAATTTATTCGGCGGGAGTGCTCCCATTTTTGTATAAACAAAATTTTAACTTTTTCAGAAAAATTGCGTACAAAATGTGTGGAATAAGTAGCTCGATTGACATCCAAAGTATGAAAGTTTTGGCTCTCGAGTTTAAAATGTAATTTATATTTTTCACGGCAGCAATTGCCATTTACAAAACTTATTGGTTATTTCCAATTGGAAAAAAAAAATCGAAAAAAAATCGATTGATAAAAACATCATTGGTGTACATAACCTAAATTAAATGTTGTCATCGATGACGTAATTTGGGATTCCGCACGTTCCGCACGACTTGCCACCCACGAGCACCCACGAGTAGGCTTCCTGCTGCTTCCTGCTGGTGCCGGCTGGTCGCTGCGTATTATACCAGCTGGTGTGCATCACGGCGTGCGCTCCGAAAGTTTTTTATTTTATTGTACAATCCGTACAATCTCTATATTGCGGGCCTTAGAATTCGTGCGCGGAAATTGTGATCGACATATCAAAAACGAGGCGCCGCGACGACGAAATTAATTCGTGCCAGCCCGACATGGAAATTCAAAGCCGTCGTCAATCAACAACCGGAAATCGAAGTTTCGCGTGCAAACTAAAAAACTGAAAAATCAAAGGGCACATTTCATCTAACTCTTTAAATTACAATGTATTGATCGTGCGCGGCGGTAACAAAGCTCGTCCACGATGGTCTTCGAATCTGTTATTACCGATGTGCTCAATCGCTTCCTCGGCGATTACATTGAGAATTTGGATAGCAAGCAGTTGAAATTGGGCATCTGGGGCGGTGCGTATTATTGTTCCATGTTCCATGTAGTTCTCGTCGTTCTCGTGCTTATTGTCATTGCATTTCTCATTTTCCGCACGGTTCGCAATCATCTTGTTTACATGCCAGTGTTTCAACAATTTTCATTTCTCCCTTTTATCCATTTTACCGCTTTACTTATGGACATGATTCGTTATTTGTTATTCCGATTATCTCTATTTACTATGTTTCTCCAGCTTTATTGCCATTATGTATTTCATATACATTATGTTTATTTTCGTCCTATAATTGCGAGATGCGTATCGCCTTACTTGCATTAGTCATGGTTTATTTTCGTTCAAGGGAAGAATTTGTTTGTTTTATGTGAATGTTGTATTTATTATACTTTTCCTAGGAATAGGCGTGTAGAAAAGTATCACTTTGTGCAAAAAAGAAAAATTAACAGCACCTTCTCCTTGGCTTTTCCTTTCACGCAATAAATAAATTCATTGCAACTATAAATGCAAATTAGATGACATCATTCTATAAAGAAATTATGTATATAAATTATACATAATCTATTTTGTCTGTTTATAAAAATGTCGCCGCTACATAAATGACTGATTGACTGCATAGCTGATAAAATTGTATGAATGATAAATTTCGTATTTACCACGGATGTAGTACATAAATACATGTATGACCTCATTTAACTAACGTACACGGGGCAATTCAAAACATCGACGACTGTGTGACAAAATCAACGTGATATGACTACTAATTCACATTCGACCTTTCGCTAATAAGAATTCAAATTTAAATCAACTACAGGACCTCAATGAAATTAATTCATGACTTATATGAAAACCAATTTTTTATTTTGACTTCTTTAACATTTTATACTAAAACTGAATGAATTTTGTTCCCTTTAGGAGATGTTGTCCTGAACAACTTATTCCTTAAGCAGAATGCTCTTAAGGAACTGGACTTGCCAATCCAGACAATCTACGGCCGCCTCGAAAAGCTTATCGTCAAGATACCATGGCAGAATCTCTACGGAGCATCGGTGGAGGCCCGCATCGAGGGTCTCTACCTGCTGCTGGCGCCCAACAATCAGGTGGAATACGACGAGGAGAAGGAAACGCAGCGTGCGTGGGAGCACAAAAAGAACGAACTGCAGATGATCGAGGACCGCAAGAAGCTTAGCGAAGGTGAGCGCACTCCCCACTCACCAAACAGATCCATTTCTTAATTATTATCTTTATTATTGTCTGTAATAGTCGCAGCGACCAAGGACGACACCTTTGTGGAGAAGCTCGTCACGCAGATCATCAAGAACGTGCAGCTGACGATCAAGGACATCCACGTGCGCTATGAGGATCGCTCGACGGGTGCGGAGCCCTTTGCTATGGGTCTCACGCTCAGCAATCTCGTCGTGCAAACGACGGACGAAAGCTGGATGCCGACCGTCGTGCAAGAGATGGTCAAGAAGATCTTCAAGGTAACGCGCGCTGTGGTTGAAGAATAGGATTTACATTGGAATTTTTTAGATTGTCACCCTGGAGGGTGCTTCAATTTACTGGAATTGCGGCGCAGAGATGTTCAGCGAAATGGAGGTGGACGAGCGGCGCGACGTGTTTGTGCGTGACATCGCCA
This sequence comes from Myllaena sp. GC000078, assembly GCA_030264135.1. Classification (NCBI taxonomy): domain Eukaryota; kingdom Metazoa; phylum Arthropoda; class Insecta; order Coleoptera; family Staphylinidae; genus Myllaena; species Myllaena sp. GC000078. The sequence continues at coordinate 10,616 of JARJDR010014867.1, read as the reverse complement.
ACAGGGATTCGAAACCAGAGCATTACAAATACAGTAATTTTAATCGAATAATAGGAAAAGGCATTGCATTTGGCATCATGTTATGTTGGTAGTTTTGGGTCCTATCAATTCGGAGGCGCGTCTGATTTTGAATCCGAAGCCGGAGCACAACAGCCCTGCCTTCTCCTTGCCCAAGGCACATGCCGAACTCAAAATCGATGTTCTTTCGATCGGTTAGTAATTTGTTTCAGGTAAAGAAATTTTCTACATTGCGTAACTGGTTTCAGGGATATCAATGTGCCAGTATAGGGATATCGTGCGATTCGCCGACTCGATGCGCTCGCAGATCAAGGGCCTGCCTTATCGCCGCTATCGGCCGTCGGTGCCCTACAAGGGCAATGCATATGCATGGTGGCAATTTGCCTTCACGTGCGTCTTGGAGACGGAGGTGCGGCGTCGTCGTCGGAATTGGCAATGGGAGCACATGTGCAACCATCGGGATCTCTGCAAACGTTACGGCGAGTTGTATAAAACCAAACTCACCACAAAGAAGGTACAAATTTACTCAAGATTGTCTGCGGAATGTGGTGAATCTTGTATATGTTTAGCTAGGAAAAGACACCAACGATGAGCTTATGCATTGTGAGAAATCCTTGGACGTCTACAACCTGGTGCTGATTCGCCAAAGGATTGCAATGGAGGTGGAACTGTTGGATAAGATGCGCAAGGAGAAGAAACCGCAAGGTGGATGGTTTTCGGGTTGGTTCGGCGGCGGGAAACAACCGGAGGATGACGAAGAAACCAAGGACTATTGTATGCATCGATTGTATCCACTCCAGAAGTGCTTTTTCTGATCGCATTTCTTCTTCAGTGAAGCGCTTCCAAGCTGCGATGACACCAGATGAGAAGAAGAAACTCTTTGCGGCCATCGACTACGACGAGAATGATGCGCCTACCGCTTATCCAGTGACCTACGTTGACACCGTCGTCAAGTTCCACTTGGAGCTCTTCAAGTTCAACATTCACAACGACGTGGTTAAACTGCAGAGCGTTGTGGAGCTGAACCTAAACGATGTCAAGACCAATATTGAGCGGCGGCCCAAAAATAATGGATTGAAGTAAAATCGAATTTATCGTGTTTACCGATTCGTAACGATGTCGGGTTTCAGAATTATGGGCTTCGTCCGTAATCTACTGGTAACGGGTGTGCAACAAGGTGATATTTTACCGCAGCTCATCTCTTCCGAGGTGGTGCCGCACGACGGACAAGAATGCCTCGTCGATCTCATGTTCGAGATGAATCCGATGGACATGAAAAATGGCAATCGTTTGCATTTCTCGGCGAACCCCCTGCAGGTGGTCTACGATGCCGTGACGATGTCGGAGATCGTGAAAGTGTTTAATGTGCCTTCTTCTAGTGCCCTTGATGAGTAAGTTCTGCGAAAATAAAACGCTTTGTTATAAACATATTTGTTGGTGTAGATTATCACAAGCGACAACGATGCAAATCAACTCGATGAAGGAAAAGTCGGCGCTCGGCCTACAGAGCGTGATCGAGAAGCATACAAAATTCGACGTGTACGTAAAGTTCTCGGCGCCCATCGTGTTGATACCGCACGGCGGTCTGTATAGCGGCGCTGAGAACATGCTCGTCGTCAACTTGGGCACGCTGATCATCAAGTCGGTGATCGACGAGGACATGCACGGCGTGCAGGCGCTGATCAAATCGGGCTTCGCCAAGACGGAGGTGCTCAACCAAATGATGCTGCAGAGCTACGACCGCTTCCGCATCGACCTCACCGACGTGCAGCTGGTGATCGCACAGAGCGACGAGCGCTGGATGAATACACTAATGGAAGCGGCCGTCTCGCCCATGCACCTGATATGCCCGATCAACGTCAGCGTGCTGCTCGAGACGTGCATCGTGTCGAACGACCCCAACATGCCGCTGTGCAAGGTGTCAGCGGAGATACCGCGCCTCGAGGTACAGATCTCCGATGCGCGCCTTCTGCTCGCGCTCAACCTCATCGAGTCGATGACCAAGGACATCACGCCGGCGGCCATCGAACTGACGCGCTCGGTGAGCACCGGCTCGCTGAAGATCATCGCGCGGCGCAACGCGCTCAAAGCGCAGGGACTTACCACGCGCGTTCAAAGCCAGCTGACACTGGCGCGCGTCAAGTTCGAACTGCAGACCTTCCGCTTGAACTTCACGCACCAGGATTCGGTCAGCGCACCACTGACGGACGTCTTCGAACTGGTGCTGCAGTCACTGACGTGTGCCTACTTTGAGAAGACTTATCTGCGTCACGTGGTGATCGGTCTGGAGAGCATCCACATGACGCAACACGTGCGCAAGGAGAAGTTGCACATAATCAGTACGCAGGCGATGGGCGATCTGGAGACGCTCGTCAAGATCGAATTCACGCAGGTGAATCGCAAGTCTCCGGAATTCACCACGGTCCATGGCAAGACGGTGACGCTGCTAACGATCGCCTTCTCCATGGTGGAGCTGCACCTCTATCATGACGCGCTCGTTGAGCTGCTGCGACACGCCACCGACATTAACAACGCGTTGAACGATGGCAAACAGGTCGTGTGGCGCGGAATGGGTGACGCGCGCCGATCGAGCACGTCCTCGATGGGCAGCGCACGTCTGCGGGCGATGATGGCGCAACAAGAGGAGATCCGCCGCAAAACGATAAGCGCTGACGAGATCTCTTTCAAACTACTTGCTAATCTCGAGAAGCTCAACATGAGCTTCTACAGCGCCACGCCGATCTCTTCAGTGTCCATCGAGGGCCTGCATAGTGAGGTGATCGTCAAGGCACAGTACACGCAGGCTGTGGCGCACCTGCAGAACGTCACCGTATTGGACATGAATCCGCGCACGCTCCACAAAATCATCTTGAGCGTTAGCGAGTCGGAGCGTGCTATAGACGTGGACGTGACGATATACAATGCGGCCGCGCCGGAATCGCCGGATCTCGCCATCAAAGCCTACCTGGGCCGGGTGCGCATATCATTTCTCTATTGGTACGTCACGAACATGCTGAATTTCGTCAATTCGTTCCAAGCCGCCCGGGAGGCGATCATTGGCGCCACGCAGAAGGCGGCGCAGGCGGCTAAAGATCGCATGGATGCGATCTACGAGAAAGCTACCAAAGTTCTGCTTGATATCAATCTTAAAGCGCCGGAAGTGATCATTCCTGAGAAGTCCACCAGTTTGAATGCGCTCTTGATAGACTTGGGCTTGATTACCATCACGAACACGTTCAACGTGCTCAAGGCGCAGAATGAGAACAATGATCATGCGATGGTCGATCAGATGCAGCTCAAATTGGTCAATTTGAATATTGCTGGCGTGACGTTGAACAAGCATTTTGTGATTGTTGAGAAAGTACCTATTTTAGATCCTTTATCCTTTATGCTCGATTTGAATCGCAACTTATCTTCATGGTACAGCGCCATTCCGGATATTGATGTCAATGGGGTGATAAATAACATCCACGTAAGACAATTCACTAGACATGAATGGTATATTTATGAAATGTGCGAAATTACAGGTACAATTAGGACAGGATGACTACGCAATGATCATGAAGATTTTGAATGAAAATATGCAGGAGGGCAATGTGCAGGGGTTCGAGACGACCACATCTGCGGTGCAGGATGTGAATGTGATGGTCGATATGCCACTCGTATCCAACAAGGACTCAACCATGTCGCGCGACTTGCAAGAGGACAACGAGGACGCCTTCATTCGTACGAATATGCGCTGGAATTTTACGATGCATTCGTTTAAAGTGAAACTCTTCAACGTTACCACTGGTCCAATAATCGTAAGTAATCATTGAGCTCATTCAATTCCGAGGATTATCTTAATCTCGGCGACAGGAAGAGTTAACCGTTAAGACACGCGTCGGTCTGGCGGAGCTCTCCATGGAGGGCTTCCTCGCGAAGGGTCGAAAACTCTCCAACAACTCTTTGATGAACAGCGTGCTGTTGATGAATTTGATACTGCGCGACACGCGTCCGAATCGCGAGGGACAAATCACCGAATTGCTCTATCGCACGCCCGCGTACCTCGAAGAAACGGGGAGCAGACTCTGCGAAAGTCGCAATATGATTGATGCGACGTTCCAAACGAAGAAAGCTGACACGTTCGGTAAGAAATCCCCAGGTATCTTCATTGTCAATGATCTTAATTCTGATATTTATTGTTTTAACAGTGGATTTGAGAGTGTATAGTTTCACGTTTTTGCTATCTGTCGAATACTTGCTGAAACTCGCCAGTTTCTTCCAACGCGCCACGGAGGACGAGCGCCAACCGCCGGTGCCGCGCAAGCCCGGCGCGAGCGCTCCGGACAAGCGACGTGTCGATCAGGCGTCCGAAACGGACGCGCTGATGTCGATTGCCATCAAACTCGAGAAGCCCGATATTATTCTTGTGGAGAATATCGATGATATCGATACACGCGCTCTAATTTTGAATGTTCGTAAATTTTCCCATTATTGCTCAATTTTTGACGCGAAGCTTTTTAGTGCGAAGCGCTGATCAAGCTCCGTATGGTTGGACAAAAGCAAACGATTAATGCCACCATCTCCGATTTTCAAATGTACACGGCTATGTTTAATCCGGATATACGGCAGCAAACCAAGAACATGTTCTTGGAGCCGTTTACGCTTAGCATTGCCGGATCGACGCCGCAAGAAGGCGGATTGCATATTGAGGTTGGCAAAGAAATCAGGATAACGACCAATAACCATTCACCAATTGTTTGTAGGCGATCATGTCTCGAATTTATATAGGTGTCTCGGTTTATACCATCGAGCTGTTGAATAATATCCTGAAGACGGTTTCGGCAACCGGCGACAAACGCGAATCGTACCGGGAGGAGCTCATCGATTTGTCGTCGCTGTGGAATATGCGTGAAAATGGCCCATTTTGGTTTTTGCAAACCGGTGAGTGTGATATACTCTATAATTCGTTAAGGATTTTTATTGTCCTTGTAGATGAAGCCGAGGATGCTCTCAACTTCCGCTTCCGGCTGACGCACAAGCAAAAACCGCAAAGCGAAATGTGCATTCTGAACATACCGGAGATCACGATCACACTGCAGGCGGGCGTCGGGCACATGACTTACCCGATCCTCGCGCTCGAATCGGCGTTCCACGGCAAGGTGACGGACTGGTCGTCGCAGCTGCAGGTCGGCGCCACGCTCTCCGTGCAAATGGGCTACTACAACAACCGGCTGGCTCTCTGGGAGCCGCTTGTCGAGCCGATCACGCTCGAAAAGGAACCCATGCGACAGACGGTTGTTCCCTGGGAGATTCGTCTCGAAGTGTGCATGAACAACGAACCCGACGAGCGACAGTCTACCGCGATGATCGACCTGCAAGAGATGCAGGACTACCAACCGCAGCCAGGTATGACAATCGACATTTCATCTAGCAACAATCTCGAGGTAACGCTCACGAAGACCGGCGTGGAGGTCATGACGAATATTGCTAAACTGTTCGCGGCGGCGACGAGCTCCGATGCGATGGACCTGCACCACGAGGAGGTGGGCGGGTTATATCGCATTGTCAACAACACCGGCACCGACATCGTGCTGCATCTCAACGAGTTGGAGCTGGTGCTCAAGGAGAGCGCGAGCACGACGGATATTACACTGCAACACGAGTCGCAAGTCTACCTCGATCCGGCGGTGGTACCTGGGGTGAACGATCGCATCACGTCGTTCTGCAGCTACAACGCGCAGTTGAAGGAGAAACTGCTGGAGGTGGAGCTGCCCAAGTTCGAAGCGACCCTCCAACTTCCTTATCTGCGCGCTGTTAGTCGTTACTATCGTTTAACGGATAAGACGCAAATGCGCGAGTCGGCCGGTGCAAGCAGCCCCAGAATGGGCGGCTGGGGTCTGGTGTCAACCATCAAGGTGGTGAACGGCATCAACATCATGACACTGCGTAGTATACTCGAGGTGAACAACTGCTTCAACATTCCGGTGGAGATCTATTACATGCGTAATTCGGGTAATGAACTGGAGAGCATTGCAACCATTGAGCCGGGTGGCTCGCTGAACGTGCCATTGCACGCGGTGTATTCGGCCACCTCCGAATTGTTCTTCTCGGTGGATGGCTACTCCATCACAGCAACACCGTACGTATGGCGCGACTTGCAGCTGGACGTCGCCGTCAATCGCAACCTGGTGTGCACATCGAAGACGGAGATGGGCAAGTCGTTCGTCATCAAGGTGGTCGGACAGATGAAGCAGATCTACTTTGAAAACACCACGAAACACACGATGTCGAGCACGATGTACAGCATCAATCTGCGGCCGGCGGTCGTGTTTAAAAACTGCCTGCCGTACAATGTTGTGTTGAGCGTCACCGATCCGGAGGGGACCATCGTGGAGCCGGGTGACTCCTTGGAGCTGCCCACAGTGGAGCCGGGCAAGACCTATGTGGTTGTGAAGCTGCCCAACTATTTGGACAAATCTTGGGTGTGTCGGTACGAGATTCCCATGACACCACCGCAGTTCTCCGTGTGGACGCTGGACAATCATGAGAGCATCACCAAATTCTCTTTGGATCTCGGGATGCATTGCTTGAACGTCGATGGCAGTTACTTCATGTCTTTGTATTGTCCATTCTGGATGATTAACAAAACCGGCTTGATCTTGAGCTATCGGGTGAGTTATCAAACCCATTCTACGAACATTGTCTCAATTAGTCCTCTGGTCTGTAATCTTTCTCTCTGTAATCTCCAACCGTGTTTTGTAGAAATCTAAGAAAACGGAGAAAAACGAAAACTCCGGCAGTCCTCTTAAGGTACCCCCCTCCAAGTGTTTATCCTAACGACTAACGATTTTAATGCTCACCTTGGTTTGACGCTACTAACATTCTTTTGTTTGCCACTGCCCACCATGCCGATAGGGTTCCAAGTTGTCTGTTTTCTGTACAGGCCACCGACGAGCACAGCAACGTATTGTACCACCCGGCCTACTACGACCAGCCGATCCTCTTCTCGTTCAACGCGCGCAACTTTTTCGGCAAGAAGAAGGCGTGCGTGAAGGTTGGTCAGGGCGAGTGGTGCGACAAGTTCTCCATCGATGTCGCCGGCTCCTCCGGTGTAATCATATGCACGGAGGCGGGACGCAACTACGAGATCGGCGTGCAGAACGCGCTCACCTACAACGGCCTCACCAAGATGATCACCTTCACGCCGTACTACGTAATCATTAACCAGTCCAGCTACCCGATGGACTGCCAGGAGGACAAGCGCCCCGCCGACCAGTGGTTCGTCGCTGAGCCGCGCTCGTGCGTCGCCTTTTGGCCGGTATCGCAGGACGAGGACAAGCTCCTGCGCGTTCGCATGGCGGACACCGAAGAGATCACCATACCGTTTCTCATCACCGAGAGCCACACGACGCTGCTAAAGCTGAAGAACAAGTACGGCGGCATCAACGTCGACATCCAGCTCACTGAAGGCGCCGTCTACATCAATCTCACGCTCTACGCCAACGGCATGGCACCGGCGCTCATCATCAACAGCACGCCGCACACGATGAACATCTGGGAGAAGAAGTCGGTGCACATCCACAAGCTGCCGCCGGCGTCGAACATGTTCTTCACGTGGGACTACCCATCGTCGGATCGCGTGCTGGTGTGGGAGGGTGGCTACAAGACGGAGCTGGAGAACGAGCTGCGCAGCGACGGCGTCGGCAACTATGCGATCCTCAAGAACGTGGAAGTTTACTGGGTGTCCTTCCTCGACGGCATGCAGCGCGTGCTGCTCTTCACCACCGATTCGAACGTCGCCGAGAATGCGCAGTCGTCCAAGCAGATGGAGGTGATCGATCGCGAGGTGACGCTGTCGCTGTACGGCCTCGGACTGTCCATCACCAACAATCTGCGCCGACAGGAGATCATGTACGTGGGCATCGCGAGCACGGGCATCATCTGGGAGACGTGCAAGGGCGGTTCGAAGCGCTACAAGCAGATGAACACGACGATGAACATGGCGTTTGAGAAAGAGTACCAGCAATACCAGCTGCGCTCCGACACTGCCTCGCAGACGGGGTCGATTGTATGTTTCGAGAATTACGAGGTGGACTTTAACAGCATGTGCATGCTGCGGCCGCGCAAGCGCGACATCCGCCGTCGCTTCCAGACGGGTGTGTGGATGCAGATGAAGTCGTCGCAGCACCAGATGCAGCTGCACGCGAAGATCAATCGGTTGCAGATCGATAATCAGCTATACGACTGCACGTTTCCGGTGATGCTGGCGCCGGTGCCGCCGCCCAAGTCGGTGGTCGTCACCGACGCCATCCGGCCGTTCGCTGAGCTGAGCATCGTGCAGCTGCTGATCAAGAACAGCCAGATCCAGCAGTACAAGTACTTCAAGGTGCTCATCCAGGAGTTCCACGTGAAAGTCGACCTCGGCCTGATCAATGCCATCATGGAGGTGCTCGATACGTCGACGCGCTCTGAGGAGGAGGAAAAGCGCAATTTCGCCGCCGACGTGCAGCGTGTCACAGACCCGCTCTACTCGCACGCCATTCAGATCTCGCAGTCGGAGCAGAAGAGTTTCTACGACCTGCTGCACTTCTCGCCGCTGAAGGTGCACGTGAGCTTCTCGATGTCGTCGGGACAGCACGGCGGTGGTATCGGCAACATTCCCGTCTTCCTCGCCGTCCTACTGCAGGGCATCGGCGTGACGCTCACCGACATGCAGGACGTGATCTTCAAGCTCGCGTACTTCGAGCGTGAGTTCTCGTTCCTCACGCAGAAGCAGCTGATGGGCGAGGCGACCAAGCACTACGTGGGCCAGACGGTGAAGCAGCTGTACGTGCTGGTGCTAGGTCTGGACGTGATTGGCAATCCGTATGGCTTGGTACTCGGCATCACCAAGGGCGTGGAGGACCTGTTCTATGAGCCCTTCCAGGGCGCCATTCAGGGGCCGGGCGAGTTCGTCGAAGGGCTGGCGTTCGGCGTGGCGAGCCTCTTCGGACACACGTTCGGCGGCGCCGCCGGTGCGGTGTCGCGTATCACCGGCGCGATGGGCAAGGGCATCGCGGCGCTGAGCTTCGACAAAGAGTTCCAGCGGAAGCGGCGCGATCAGATCAACAAACGGCCGGCGACCGTCAAAGAGGGGCTTGCTCGCGGCGGCAAGGGTTTGGTGATGGGCGTCGTTGACGGCGTGACCGGCGTGTTCACCAAGCCGATTTCGGGAGCCAAGGAGCAGGGCATCGGCGGGTTCTTCAAGGGGTTGGGCAAGGGCGCAGTTGGATTAGTGGCGCGACCCACGGCGGGTGTGATGGATTTTGCCAGTTCATCCCTGGAGTCGGTGAAGCGAGTGACGGAATTCGGTGGGGCTTATGTGCATCGGCTGCGGCCACCACGTTTCGTGCCCACCGATCGGTTAGTCAAACCGTACAATAAACACCTCGCGGATGGCAATAAACTGCTGTGTGAATTGGAGAAGGGCAAATATTATTCGACCGATATCTACTCCAGTCATTTCACGATCATTGAGAAGAAGGAAGTGCTCCTCTTATCGGACAAGCGGATAGCTTACATTATTTATAGCGATTTGTTTGGCGGCTGGCAGGTAAATGCAATTCATTTTCATTTTTATTGTCTTGCTGATATATTGATTTGGAAATTGATTAGGTGGCGTGGACATTCACATGGCAGGAATTGGATATCCCTCCGCAAATCGTCGCCAAGGGTATTCAAATCATGCCGGATGTAGTTAAACGCGGGATGTTTAAGAGTGGCGAGGGTGGCAAACTCATCCTCATCCCTACAGAGGATCTGCGACAGCGGATTGTCGGCGAAATCGAGCGGCACATGCAATTTTATGACAGGCACGAGAAGAGCATCGAATATCCTGTGTTTAACGGGCCCCACTAATTACTTTCCTATGCTATTTCTTGCTTGGTGACTTTCTAATAATTGGATGTCATAGTTATGTTTTGTAACATATTAAATACATATGTTGGATACGACATTGTACTTTTCAATTTATTTTTATTTTCATTCATTCTTATTGTTTTAAACAAATATTACCAAGAGCAAATAATAAGGCGGTATTATTATGAATGAAGTAAAGAACAATTCCTCTACGTCATCAAACATTTGCATAAAACCGGTATAAAAGCATCCGCGAAGGAAAACATTTATCAGACAACGCAATGTATCGGTCACTAATATTGTTAACGATTGCCTACGGTTTTAATTCCGAAGCGCTAACTTCGCCTAGATCAAGCGTAGCATGTCATGAACCAACCAAATATTACGAAGCTATAAAATGCGTTCCAAAGTACAAGAAAGACGCCAAGAAAGGTGCCTGTCCGACTTGCTACGATTGCTCGCAGATCCATTGGAAGTGCAACAAGTGCTATTTCCGCGGCAAGTATTACGCGATCAACGAATCCATTCCGGACAGTCTAACATCCTTCACCTGCCGCGGAGGATGTGTTTGCCAAGACGAGTAAATCATAACTCCTTTAAATTCCTCTGAATAGCATTTTACAATTCTACAATTCTTTATAGCTTAACATTTACGTGCGCGATTTACGATTGCGCTTATTTTCCACTACCCGACGATTGCCGTTATACGCATAGCA
>JARJDR010014864.1:0-13278 GCA_030264135.1 Myllaena sp. GC000078 | reverse complement strand
TAGCTACAAAGTGTGCCTCGAAATTCTCTCAGCAGATTTGCATACTTATTTCCTTCCTCAAGCCTCCGCGTTCCTCCAATCTACTGAGTAAGTTAGTACTTATGTAAAAGTGCAAGTGTAATTTCCATTGATTATCTCTTCGAAGTGAACCCGAGTCAAAGTCAAACGCTAAAAAACATTGGCAAACCGCAAGGCACATAATACCCCTTTTGCTCTGTTCGTTCGTTCGTTCGTTCGCCTTGAATGAAAACGTCTGCAATCAACAAAAGTGGTCATTAAAGCCACGAAAAGAATATTCTGCGGTTCGCGTCCATTGTTGCGCGCCCATTTCGGTTATAATTCCCTATTTTCTTTTTCATCCTTTGCAAACGTGATGAATCACCGTCCGAGAGCTTAAGGGCCACATAAGGAAAGATAAAATTAGTACCCGAATATAGTTTTTACAGATCTAGTTAAGAGAAAAGGCGCAGTTTTCCAGTGAAATGGATTTTTATACAATTTCTCCCCAGCCGCCGCGCCGGCCGCGGCGGGCGCTCTCTGGCGATCGATCAATCAATACGTGTCATCTCTGGTTTCTTCATCAAGTATCATGCAGCCGAACAAGCAGAAGATGCAGCAGACGAAGAGAGTTTCATTTTGATGAATTAACGACGCAATGCATGTCGATAACGGCGGACGATAAAACACCAGCTGAAGGCTTCTGTACGCGCTGCATCATGATCATGATCTTCATCATGATCATCATCATCAGGCAGCAAGCAGCAACAGCAGCAGCAGCCAAACTCATTGTCATCTCTCACCATCTTCTGCATCTCCTCCTCCTCTTCTTCTTCGTCTTCTTCGTCTTCTTCGATGGCGGCAGTCAACGGCCAAAGATAAAAGAATATTTTATTAACTCCAACTCCCCATCCATCGTAATATTATTTCTCTCGCGTGGTAGTTGTACAACTTATTCCGATCCGAGCGTGATGACGCGGCGTAAAGTATGCCGCGCGCGGCCGAAAAATGAAGTCAGAAAAGAATGCCAGCCAGCGCCGCGGTGGGCACGCAAAGGAAGCCGCGCGGTTGTGTGTTTATCAATTTATCAAATTGGGAAGGGAGTCCGCTCGCGCGCTCTGCATTTTCAGCGCCGCGCGGCCACATCTTCGCAATTCGCCATGCAATTTATTTATTGCGAAAGGATTAATAATGGCTTTTCGCAATCATCCGGCGGGACGGATAAGGTAATGCAACAAATGCGCGCATCGCTTAAGCCTTTTATGCGCGATTAAATTACGCCGATTTTTGCGCCTCCCAAAAATGATGCTGGCACGCCGCTTTATGACCCGGACCCTTCATTAAGCCTCACTGACAATATTTCGCACATTATAAACCTTGGCGCTAATAATTCAAGCTTCAAGCTTAAACCCCTTTTCTCGGATTGCATCCAGTCTTCGTCTTCATCAGCCTCGGCCGAAAGAAACCGTAATTTCCACCTACGAACCCAACTCATAGGTATGTATCGCCACCGCGCAATTATATTAACTAAGTCATCATGCTGCGAAAATTATATTCATGCCTGCCTGGTTCGTATATCAATTACGGCTGCCGGCCGCTGGTGATGATGATGATGACCACGGCTACTTGGCTACTTGTCAAAACCGTAAAATGTACACCGTACATAGAGCATAAATAACGCCAGTGTAATGTCCACCAGTAAACTGGTAGCCGATAAATAATCCTCATACACCGTTAAATTGTGTAATTTTTACTGGATCAAAATTAATTGTGGCACTTTCAATGATCGTACAGTGAAAGTCGAGTCAATTCAACAGCATTGTAAACACGAAAAACTAGTCAAATTCAAACTATGAGTCTAAATCAAACAGTGCGATGCATGTTTAATTTCTCCATGCAATGCCTTTCGATTGTTATCACGAACTAATAAATACCGCGCGCCTGAATGCATATTAAACTAAATTTCATGTTTCAAGATGCTTGTTCTTGCTCAACGGCATCGAGTGGAAATGAGAAGGTTTTGAGTACCTGATGCTTGAATTAAATAAATAAGCAATCGCTGGGGAATTGGAACACGACTAGTACCCTACTCGAACGACGACGTAAGAAGATATTTGATCGGTTGAGCATCAGTTGCATTCATGACCGTGATAAAGAAATCAACAAGATTGGCGGATTGCCGATCGCACTGGGATAAACGTCCCGCCGTTTACGCAGCGCGCACAAACGCTGATTGATTCAAATTGAATGTTGAGAGGCATAAGTTTGCGAACGCTGTTATTAGCGCTGCGCTGCGCGAAGCAAACATGTAATTACCTACCAACTCGCTGCATTGCTCTGCTCATCGTTTCTCTTCGCTGGTTGCAAGCGAATCTTGGAAAGTGGATGCAGGCTATCATTATTAATATATACCCCAGTATGCAAAATTTTTTGATGAAATCCATCAATAGGCGCCTAGAAAATTACCCGTTTTAATTAATTTATTAGAATTTATTAGTTTTACACCTTTGGTGAAGCAGCAAAGACGCTTTAATGGAGCAACGATTACGTCGAGACCTGGACGCAATAAAATCGATGTCACTTACTACTTACGTTCATTTCTTTTTCGTGCAAAGTTGTCGCGCGGATGAACGAACGAACGAAGTCTTGCGATTTGGTGCGGGCGCTTGCAGGACGGACGCGAGGGCATAAAATCCAAGCGCGCGAGAATAGTTTTTATGGCGCTCTGCAACTTTATTAACCCGTCGTTAACTATTTCGCGAAGCGATTAAATTAGTTTGCCGGTGAGGGAGAGTGAGGAATGTGCATTACGCACGGCTCAAGGTGACGGGGAATCATCGCAAGTGACGCGAGTAATGATAAAAAGCAGAGCAACAATTAATAGCGAAACTAACGAAAGTTTATCGCCCTAATAAAATGGTCGCCGGCTTTTTTTCCAGTTAAAAGTAATTTTTCATCGAATACATATCCTTACTGTTAAGTAACTATTACAAATATTATTTATGCGACAGTTTTTATTGGCATTTCTTTTAATTTACGCGTGCTTTTTTATATATTCTCGAATAAATCTTGAAAAATGTCTCGCTGTAATAAAGTTGTTAAAAATACTGCGACGGGGTTATAAACGAAGATTTTGTCGTAAAAATGCTGTACTATCGTTATACCGAAACGTTAAATACATATCTCATTTATATTTCTATGAATATTAACAGAAAATAATTAAAAAGCATGTCGATAAAAGTTCTAACTCAATATTGTAACAACAAAGTCATTTTTATGAGCCAACTTTTTATGTGAACACCTACAACATTCCTACCTAGGATACGTCCCGTAATTATCAAGTAATAAAACACAAGAAATAAAAATTGGATAAGATTAGGACAAACACGTTGAAGAAGAATCTCGTGCACATTTTAATGAACGCCTAATGACTGATTCATTACAAATTACTGTTTATCGGTTAATGGCTCTTCGCAAAAACAAAAGGTGGAACGCAACAAATCGCATCGAATCGAATTATTGATTGGGCACGGTCGCTGGAAAATTAATATTAATGTGACGACGCTGGGCGTTAATCATGTCATGGTATGCATCCAGATGCATATCAGCGTTGATTAGCCGCGTCGCCCCATAATTACTAAATTAATTGCCAATAAACATTAGCGAGCCGAGCGATTATGAGATGTTATAATCGCGGTTATCCTAACGGTATTGCCGACTCGCTTTTTCTTTGATTTCACATCGAATCTTATACAGCACTTCAATTCCATTCCTTATATAAACATAGATTTAAATATAAAATAAAAGGAATTGAAATTAAATGAAATCATATTTATTTTCACCTCTCATCCTAACCAGATTTCCTCGCATTGCGCTACCGCTGCGCAAGTGACTTAAGTCAAGTTGGATAAACGTAGGTAGATAGGGAAAAGTTTTCATGAAAAGGATGACAAATTGTCGGTGTTTCCGGTGAATTCCGTGGAGATACAAATGGCGCGCAATCAATTTTCAATTCATGGCTCGAGCAAGGAAGCCAAGCGAGGAAGATCTACGCTAAGATTTCACCTGGGTTCTAGGAAATGGAAAAATAACGATTACTCCCTAAATTATGCGTTTTTAGGTTAATTTTAACAATTTTCTAACATGTGTGGTAAATTTAAAATAAGCCAATAATTTGCAAAGTGCATGCAAATCGATGACAACTTTCTTTGCCGGTTATTACAATGAGCAAACGCACAGCAAGAGAGATAGAAGGAGAAATGCTAGGCGGCATCGTTAAACCGCAGTTTTGTTTATGAGGTAACCAAATAGGCACCGCACGCTCATTACGACCAATTAAAACTGAATTAATTGCCATTTAATTGGCCAGGTAATTTTCGAGATGAAAACAACCTCTACCCATTCGCTAAAACACAGTTTTATTATTGTGATCGCGCCAAAACGTGTTATGTCGGATTTTGCAACATTTCTCCCAACTTTTCCAAACCGGAGATGCGATATATACCAGGTATGTATAATACTTATTATTGATAAATGCCGCGTGGCGCTGCTAATGAATACGAAAATTTGCTAAAAAAAAAACGGTCAGTTAAATGTTTCCTAAAGTCGTAAAATTTTGCGGATTGTCGCTCAACGCGTTAATAAACCGAGGCCTTTTTAATTTGGCGACAGTAAAATACCGTTTTCACTATTTTACGAGATAAATTCAATAAATAATTGGCGCATTCACTGATTAGAAATTGAATACATATCATATTTCATCGGTTGCAATATATAGCAACCCTTCGTATTAGATTTGTAAGGTAAATAATATGATGATTGTCTTCCTGCAATTTCCCGGCGCGCATAATTACATTCAATCACCGCGGCCGGCGATTTCCTCGATATAATTAAAGGTGGTACCTTACATCGCGCGCGCGCGTATGAATTTGATTAAGTAAATAAAGCACAAATTATAAATTCAAAACCCACCAACTTGTGATGCAAAATGATCAAATGATAAATTGCCATCGTAAAAATGAATGTTAATAATAACTGCAGATAGATATACAGCTCAGGTAGCCGCGCGCCAAGTAGGAACCAGCCGTAAACATTGACATTTATTAGCAAAATCGAGTCGCGTACGCGATTATTTATTTCTGCACACACACGCACACGCATATGGCATGGCATGGTGCACGGATGTGAATTCGTAATTGATGCGAACTGAACGCGCACACTAGGCACGAGGCATAGATCGCGAATTATTTGCAAACACTACGCAACGGTTAATTTATGCGACGTGATTAAATGTGTTCCGAACGGAACGTATCATATTTATTTATTTATGCAATGACTGGGTATTTAGCGTTTGTTGAATTAATCGATCATCTGAGACTGAAATCGATGGATTTAAAAGTGAAACTGAATAAAACCACCCAAAAAACGCACAAGTTTTTGAAATGAAATGAAGAAGAGAGACGTAATGCGGAACAGATCGCACCGACTTTCTTTGCCTTGCTCAAGCGCATCGCATTACTTACAGCAAGTAAACGAAACGCCGCCGCGGTATCGAATTGCAACGCGTGCGCCGACGACTTAAGTGAAAATTATATAAAAATTATGCACGGAGCGGGTTTTATTTTGACGTTAATTAAATTATTTCTTTCACCGGTCATTAAGCGCGGTTCGGCTTTTGGCGTGAAAACCGTTCAACACCTGGTGGGTTGGTGCTCGCCATAACAACTATCTTAAGTCTTAAGTCATCAATTTGTGTAAAAATTACGTTGTTATAATTTGTAGATTGCAAACCGCGCCTAATAAGACAAATAAAAATCCTATGAAACCTAATTTACAACGCGCATAAATTTGTTTCGCAATCGTAGTTATAAATAAACAGCGTATAACAAAACATGTGTATTACTGCATTTGCACATGCGTACCATACTTGTGCGGGCCGCATGCAATAAACCAGTCACCGAGTGTGTGCGCCTTTTGAACTTGAACTTGGCCGCATGCTATATTACTTTATTCCCTTTGTATTCATCTACCCAAGCCGCGAAATAATCGAAATATAATCGAAAATAAATAGTTGGCACACAGCACACAAAAACTAGTTTTTAAACAAACTCCTAGGTAATTTCAGCGTCTAATTAAAATCACCGAGCGAAATGAAGACATGGCCGGAGCGACGATGAAGACGTTTTATCGAGAAGCACCACTGCTCATGCATGCGAAAATATGCATCGTTCGTGTGTGTATAATATGCGTATGCGTATTCAAATTAGCACTACTTGTCGACTGGTAGCGCAAAACCGACGGCGATGGCGAGATGGCGACTTGTCAGCGAAATGCTCTCCGCATTTCATGTCTACAGCAGCAACAGCAGCAGTAGCAGCAGAAGAAGAAGAAGTGTAATGAGCGCCAGATAGATAAAGCTCCCTGCATTGCGCACAACCGCGCGAATATTACTTTGGTAATAATTATTTTATGGCGTTAGCGAATCCATCGGGCGCATCAGCATATTCATGATGTGGAAGTTAAATACATAGATAGTTATCCATCTACACACCGAGAGGTTGGCAGGGAAATGTGTATTCGGCTTTTAATAATTAATAAAATTATTTGTATGTGAATGACCTCTGCACCCGAAAAAAAAACAGATTTTGCACGCAACTGGCTCGCCCAATCAAATATTTGATCAACTTCAATCATAAACGAGTAGATATTCAAAGAAATGGAGAAAGAAGAAATTTAATGATAATCATTACCTAATTATGTGGCAATTAAATAAAGATTTATTGCAGATTTTCAATAAGTCATAAATTTCGCCTCGATTTGACGCGTTGGATATGATGGCTAATCCAAAACAAACATAAACAATAAGCTTTGCGTATTAATGTGCGAACTTTCTTCTGCTAGCTGATTGTTTGGCGGCTAATTTGCAATCCGAGGTGTGATTTGTTAACAACAATCACCACGAGGTGATAAAATTCGTTGATTAATGATTATCTTATTCTGTTGACTTTTCACTTTTTACACTTTTTACAATTTGAAATTAATAAGGGATGTAATTTGATATCAACAGCGTTAAATTGCATCATAATTACAAATGTTAAATGCGTTTAAATCACAGGCTGGATAATAATTAATAATTTGTGCAAACTTTCAAAATTATCCGCGGAGATAAAATATTTTTCATACCACTAAAGCGCGAAAAGCAAGTGCATCCGGTATTGGAATTGGCGAATTAAAAAGAGTTACCTAGCGAATCGATTGGTAATCACCTCTGTTTGAGCATTGCGCGCAGGGGGCAATTAGTATCCAGAAGGGCGGGCGCTCCTCAATTTATTGCCGGCGGCGCCATAAATCATTCGCGACGAACCCCTCTCGATGACCACCCGACCAAGAAGGCGCAGAAGAAGAAGAAGAACGAGTAGAAGAAGAACTCTTCATTCAACCGCGCTTTAATTTCGCGTAGTAGATAGTACGCATGTGCGTATTGATGAGAGCGCGAAAGAAGAAGGCAATGAGCCGTGTGAGTGCTCGCCAGCACAGCGGCAATAAAAGAAACTGCTACACACACCTGCTACTTCTTGCTTCTTGCGCCAATGAGTTTTTGATTTGCTGCAAAAATGCAAGCGACTATCAAGCGGCTCGCTCGGCTTCTGCTGCATTCGCAGCGCGTGTGTAAATAGTTTGAAATCTATTTTGATTTATGGAATGGATGGGATGCGCCCTAATAGCAATAAATCTGCTGATTTTATCTATTGAGTAATTGACTTAACTCGCGAGGTTTAATTTCATCCGCCACACGTTTAAACGTACCTACTTATTGTCATTGTGCTCGTTTTTGCATAAATGACTCAACGTGGCCATTCATTTGCACACGGCATGCAAATCAAAATCAGAATAGGAACAAGTACCGAATGTATATTGTAAGGCACATGCGCCGAGGGTTTTATCATGTAAATTAGCGCATGTGTAAACATAGAGATGATTAATGAGAGCGCCTTGCCAGAGCAAAATAGAGTATCGCTCCGAATTCCGGATTTAGATCGATATTGATTAATTATCGACGCGCAGCACAGGCGGAAAGAAAGAAAACGACTAAGTACTCACCGGACTTGCCGACGCGCGCGCTGCCCAGGACGACGACGCGGATGCGATTCACGTTCGTCATCTCGAAATCGTTCTCACACTCGCACGCTCACTCGCTGAATCGATTAACAACAGGAACCATACGCGCACCACTTGATGTCCAGGTCCACCACCAGCACGCGCGCATACATAATCAAATCACTGCAGCCGACGACTTATTGTTATTAGTCTTACATCACGCACCCATTGTCAATGCTATCGAAGAAACGCAAACGTACGGTTAAATGTTTTGTCCTTCACCCTGGATTGGCCAGTCAATTACAAATCCATTAATTGTGCTCTCGTTGAATATTGTAAACGGCAAGTCTTTGGCACGCACATGATTTCGAGCTCCGAATGTTTAAATCCAGCGATAACAATAATAACAGCAGACGCGAGAACACCGCGAACACCGCGAATGGAGTGAAGAGAAACCACGCTCAGCACACGGCGCACGTTTAACGCAGACTGACGATTCCAGCGGCGCTTGTACTCACTTGTACTCGACTCAGAACACTCCGATGGCGAGGAGTAGAGTGAGGAACTGAGGAGTAGTAGCAACTCTGCTTATCCGTAATCCCATGATCCATAGATCCCAAGGAAGAAAAGGGAGAGCGTCCGCTGTAGGCACACAAACACGAATGCGTTTATTAACACCAATTACACGTTCAGACTATTGGCGATGGTGTTTATTGAATTAGTTTGTAGATGAGTCAGTCCCAAAAAAAATAGGTAAATATTGATGCGCGCTGCACGACTGACTGCGCTACACTTACGCTGCGCCGAGTTCTTATCAGTTATAAAGTAAACATTGTCATTGCCAACACGTTCAAACATGTTTTGCTCGCCAAAATATCTTCGATTGATTTGGAAGAACTAAACAAGCGAAAAGGAAATGGACGCTACTAGGTTCAAAAAGAAAAAGTAGGAAATAATAAGGCTGCGTGCCACTTACTTCTTACTTGAGTAATTTTTTGTTGAACAATTAGTACTTGTGTCCACAGATTTTATTATAAAACTACCAACTTGCTTACCGTTGTGGTTGAGAGAAAGAATGCCCAGTGCTAATCACTGAAAACTCTCTACTACTTTTCTACTTTTCACACGTCGTAAAAATGCATCAGTCATGCGATTGTGATAATTTTACGATCTCCAATTCGGCAATTTAATTAGAAATATTTCGAAATGATAATTATAGAATGGTTCCGATTTATTACTAAATTACTATAAAACGGTTACGCAAAGAAACGCGATATTTATTTATTGATTAATAAACAATCTCTACGAGGTATGTGACACGTCCTTAAGCAAAAGGGGCATATTTAGGAAGCCACACAACGTATGTATATACCATCTACGTGCGTATAAAGTATAAATATCGGACGTTGGTAACGATATGCATACAGCGCGCAGCGCGCAAACCGCCCGACATCGACATGAGATTCGCGGCCGCGCCGGCGCCAAGCAAGCGCATGGCGTGTGCATTCTTTTGCGTTTTATTTGGCGCGAGCGCGTGCGCCGTTCCACGTACATCTGTATTATACGCATACTTTCATGTCCGTGCTGCTCTTTTCATTAAGTACATATGCTTATTGGATTGGAATATTACTCAAGTCAATTAAAATATCAATTTTCCTAGAACCGCGAAAACTACCAACTTGATTGTGTGATAGGAGTTTTCTGCGAGAAAAACTAGTTGGTAGGAGTTTTCAAAAACAATGTACGGAGAACAATGATAGTCGTAAGGCCTGCGAGCGAACATCGCCCAAGAATGCGCTCGCCAAGCATCGATGTTGAGCGAACCAACTCGCGCCGTTCGTTCGCGTCGACATCGGCGATTCCGCGGAAATTTATTGTCCACAACTGCATCACGATGGACAGAGACAGTGCAAGGTTCTTAGAAAAGCAACTTTGAAAAATCTATGGCTCTTCCTCAAAACCTAATTACTCTCTAAATATTTTTGCAATAATACCTCAATCTTAATGCAATTGAAGTGCCAACTGAAGGAAACTCGTCGAAAATTGTATGAAAGTTGATATTGAAGACACTCAGTAGAGTACTAAGTAATACTTGGGATGTGAGGCATATTCATGGCGTGAATCGCCCAATCTGTTGTAATCGCGATCTAGATAAGCAAATTTTTGCGTACTATGTATATGGATAAGCAAGAAATAAATGATAGACCATGTTGTGCAAAGTTTGCAAATTGCATTCAGACGCATCACACTTGCGCTTTACGCTTGCAGCAAAGCTTGCAACAAACAAAAAAATTAATGATTGCCTTGTAAATGGATGCCATCACGTACACTGGGCAAAATTCAACGTTTCAACCGCTGATAAATATAAAAGGCGAAAAATGCAAATTACGAAAATGTCGATGTTATACAATTTGCGGGAAAGCAGCAAGCAGTGATTTATGCGACACGTCGCCACACATCGTGACCTGCTACCGTCCGCGTGGTCAAGATATGTCGCGCTACCTAAGTCGACTTAGAACAATGTCCTCAGTTCTGCGATGCGCCTTTTTACGGTGTAACATATCCAGCGATAATCTCCTCACAATAAACTCACAATCAGTAAAGTAAAGGTTGCCCTCTTCCCTCCTCTTTCTTCTTCGTCGTAGGTAACAACCAAAGATGTGTTGCGTAATTAAAACCATCTCCGAATGCAATAAATGCCACCAATGCTGCCAACTAACGCTCAAGCGGTTAAGAAGTGCATTGATCTAATTACAGAGTCATCGACACTCACACACTCGCGCGCGGCGCTTAATTGATTATCGCCTGCGTGGGTAATTGATTTGCTCGTCGTTTCGCGTCCGGCCCCGAGTTTGAATTAATTAAATAATATTATCTCGCCCACTGCAAAACGGCGACGCATTTGGCAACCCTAAGAACTAAGAAACCCGTTTTTGGCGCGCAATGAATTATGAAGACACTTGAAATTGTAAGATAGTAATATAGATTACGAATTAACATCTTATTCGGGAAGGGCTACTTCATAAATATCTCGAGCGATTTATGATAATTAAAAAAAACACCGACCAATTACCGGCACGCAGATTAAACCAGGTTAAAATAGAGACATAACGCCGCAGCCAAACGGAAACGATCAAGAAGGAAATTGCTACGTTTCGATCGGTATTATTACCGATAACACGCGCGCAGAAAATTAAGTGAAATCAATAACGAAATGAAAATCGATCCCACAGCAATTACTCGTACATATCGAAAATAAAATCCAAAAACAACAACAACAACTTTAACGATGAAATATCTTTCGCCAAGGCAACAAAAAATCGACGATTTCACTTATAGTAAATTATCGGTATTGATATACCCCGAAGCCTATCGAGAATTACAAGTTGCAATTTAATCGCTTTGTATAGATCCGGCCAGGGGTGACCATAGGCGCCAACCCTATTTGGCTAAGCCAACAAATGTACCCTTTCGTTGGCAACACTTTCAAGTGTGATTATGGTGAGTTCTGCGCGCGAGGCAGTTGCTTGTGAAACTATAATTACGAGAGCCCCCTGCAGAGCAAGTTACAATTCCCCGGCGAGGCGCGCGCGGCGAGCCACCTAAGCGCGAGATGTGTAATTAAATGTGTCTGCACGTAGAGCCGTTTTGAATGCGCATTGGGCACATCACAGGTGCCCTCCTCAAAGACGCGCATTATGAGAAGCGCATGCAATGCGCGGTCACTCCCGACGTCCGTAATTATTTGCAGGCAAAAATTATTAAGACAACCGCCGCGCCGCGGATAAATCACCATTGCAAATTGAATACATGCTTATTAACTTGTCGTCTTATTGTCAACATGAATGTTACTTATTTCTTAGTTCAGTTAACTTGCGTAAATTGGAAGGTTTAAGATTTAACTTTCGTTCAATTTCATGTGTGACAATTTAGCGCGCGCGCTCGCTGCGCGTCGGGTTAGGTTAATAACCTGCCCTTTGACACGCGGGGATTGCGAAGAAGCCGCGCATGCAATCATTAGTCTCCGAAGACGACGCGCGACGTGTGGTGTGTGTGTGTGTTGCTGCACACAATGGCTCTTGCAGTGCAAAAGGTGCACACCGTCGTTGGCACGGTTCGTCGGTCGCGAAGAAGGAAGCCAATGCGCAATGTTCGCGACGATGTACATACGTATTCCTCGTCATCGTCACACACGTCTCGCATATCTCACACTCTTGCTCCTTTTCTTCCTATTCTTCGCCGCAACCCGGGCGCGCTTCATTCACACTAAATATCAAAGTATCAAATTGCTCACCTCCACCTCATCCATCCGCAACAGATCGCGGATCGTATCTTGAGCGGTGCGGCGGTGTGATTGATGCGCGCGATGACTTAAGAAAGGTCTGATATGCAATTTGCAAATACAAACCATACACTTCTTCGATTCGTTTAGGAATGAAGAATGAAATTTGAGAATGAGTGCATTTTTTGGCAAATAAAATGATGTGGACTGAAATTACCGTTTTTTCTTCTTCTTCTTCTTGCGCTGCATATGTGGTACATAATTGAGGCCATTAAAATGATAAATTTTATTTATACAAACCCGGTTTGCGCTTGTGCTCAGTGCAAGCGCGCGGACAGAGAGTCATTCGACTGGCGTGCGGCGCGCTCTTAAATAATATTTATTCAACGCGCCAAATGGGATATTGTATTGCTTTACCATTGCCATTGCGATACCTGAAGAGCAGCGCGCTTATCGCTGGATTACATCGGAATTAATGGGGCGGCAATTAAAACGAAACTAATTTATTTCCAAATTAAGAATCGCAGTTTCTTGCCGCTTGTCATCTACTTTTGTGTTTCGGTTTGCTTCATTCACGACT
The DNA here is from genome assembly GCA_030264135.1 of Myllaena sp. GC000078. Lineage (NCBI taxonomy): Eukaryota > Metazoa > Arthropoda > Insecta > Coleoptera > Staphylinidae > Myllaena > Myllaena sp. GC000078. The sequence goes on along the minus strand of JARJDR010014864.1, from coordinate 322 downwards.
TTTATTGCAATGTGGAAATATTACTAATCCTGTATTATTTTACTGATTCGTGATTTATATTCTCTATTAACTTGAACGATTGTATAAACTTCGATTTAAGTACGTATCTTAGCGAAGGTAATGCGATATGCGTCGATTGATGGCCGGAAATGTGCGGTGTTGCTGCTGCTGCTTGCTGCTAAGGCAATTCATTCCACTTCCTAACTTATCGCATGCGCATTCGCGAAAGGCATAAAATTGATATGAGCGACAGCGCGTTCGATTTTCACACCTCGCGCCAACTATTTACCGCTAAGTGGTTACTCCATCTCTCTTCTCTGAT
>JARJDR010014863.1:0-30397 GCA_030264135.1 Myllaena sp. GC000078 | reverse complement strand
ATCCGGCCTTCAAGCGGAATTTCACGGCGCCCTCGCTCGCTACTCTCGCTCGTGCGGCGTTTCCGCTTTCAGGCCGGAACGCCTCACTTCACGCCCTAGGTTCAAAATATACTATTTTTAAATAAAAAATACCGGTTTCATATGCATACACCTGATAAATAAGAAACAAGACAAACCAGCATTAATTTCAATTTAATATATTTCGCGAGAAATAATTTTTACATCGATAGAAATCATTCCCATTGCGTTATTTATTTACGAATAATGACAATAAATTGGACATAGAAAAAATCCCCATTGCTCATGCTGCCACCGCCAGCAAGCACTTCCATTAAATCATAGAACGCACATTACACAAACATCATTCAAAAATAAGTTAGTAAATTTTATTTAATTACAATTATGGCATCCCTATCTACGCGGAATCGTTAGTATGTGCAAATGGTGAGAGAATCAAATTCGACGATGACAAAAACATAGGACGGGTTTGGTGAGTGGTTGACTGCGTGGGTGGCGGATAAACGAGGAATATACATTGAATCATTTTATAAGAATTAGGATATGTGTTTTATATCTACAATCAATTTTTGTCCGCATACTATACACTCGTCGAAACGTTTGCGTATCGCTAACGAATTATTTACATCTTCCCCTTCACACCATCCTCATTTTCATCGAACTGCTTCGATTCTTTAGACAACGGGATGGCGCTGATAATAGTGCTGCAGGCAGCGAAAGGAAAGTGTATTTGCCGGATGGTTGCGCTTATAAATATAATAATCATCTTTGGATCTGGCTTGCAAATTGTTTTGCCACACGTTTCAAAAACGCCGAAAACTTTTCGTACATACAATTCAAGTCGTGTTGGGTGAGGGATAAATTCTCGATACTTATCAATATTGTTTCAAACAAAATCATCAGCGCATGCTGCCTTCGGCACCAATCTCAATTTACATAATATTAATAATGCACATTGAAATAGAAATTGTTTATTTTCTCCGACGACCTTCCTCCGTCCACCGTTGCTGTGCAAACTCATCGTGGGTGCGTTTACGGCCACCATGGTCACTGCAGTCGCGGCCAGTACTGGGCTGACATGTCGGGTTGGCCGGGCACGGCGATGGGCACGGAGACGCCAGGCGATATCAGACCTGCACCGTAGAAACAATCTACTTGGATTTCGAATTTGACAATGTTAGTTGTTAGTTTGCTGCTACCTGTCGACGATGCGCCGTTGGCGTTGTACTGATGACCGTTCATCTGGTACGGCTGCGCTGGGCTACACGGCGATGGACGTGATCCGTAGCCGATGCCCAAATCGTAGCTCGGTCGACCCATGCAGTAGCCGCTCATCGCACCGCCCATACTGGGGCTGTCACGCTGCTGCAGACATGCTCCTGGCGATGGGCCCATACCCGTGTTCAGACCCGCGTGGCTAAATGACGACATCGATGTCATCGGTGCACTTTATAAAACAAATATTTTCATTATTTTGAACCTAATAAAATTTAATTTAGGGGTATATACCTGTATGAATCTGCAATGGACATCGGCGGCGGAATCGGCGAGTACATGGACGCATTGTTGAATGACTGAAGACGAGGCGGTGAAGTAGCCGGGCCGGGATGCTCGGCGGGCGCCGGAGCACCGCGCCGTTGATTGCGCAGCTTCTCCTCACGCCGCCATTTCGCGCGCCGATTGGAGAACCACACCTGGATGCGCGCCTCTGGCAGCCCGATCTTCGCCGCAAGCCGCTCGCGCGCAAACACGTCCGGATAGTGGGTGCGCTCGAATTCTGCAAGCAGCAATCACCGTTCGTTGCATGACAAAGTTTTAATGACGTCGATGACGCGCTGTACGCCATGGATGCGGCTCATTAATCTTCCGCGCGCGCGCGCGCGGATGCAAAATGCACACTCACCCTTCTCCAGGCTGTCAATCTGATCGTTGGTGAAGGAGGTGCGATTGCGCTGCAGCTTGCGCTTGAGACGCAACCGCGCCTGATCGTCGTCGGGGCCGGCGCTGCTGCCGGCGTTCGAATTGTCGCCGGAGTTGGTCTCGTCCGAGTGCAGCCCGTCCAAATCTGTAACTGGGCAAACAATCACGGTGCACACACATGGAAATGTAGTCTTAAGTTGGGGAACAAAACGAAACACACCAAAGCCATAAAGCCACATGTCATTGCTATTTATCATAAAATTGGCGAAAAATTCTAATATCCATCGGACAATAGGTCGACGGCGTTATGGGCGAATTCGATTCGCAGGAGCAGAGAAGAGAGAAGGTACGAGGAGGGAGGAATAATGCAGAGTTTTTCAAGCAATGCACTCGAGCGAAAGCGACATAGATTGTAAATGCATGCAGGGGTAGCGGGGAACCTACCCGCGTGTAATTGAAAAGATGCGATGAGAGGAACGGAAAAAAAGCGTGCTGCCGAACATATTCATCCCGGCCACCTTCGGGGCCCGTCGCACGTATTTAACATCCCAAAAACGTTATGCATGCGCACAGTAACACGTAACAACGGCAGGCAGAGCACCCATTTTTCGGATTTATTTATCGCGCACTGACGCGTTAATAACAACATTTTCGGCACCGCTACCAGGCAGCTTTGTTAATAGATTAATGTTGCGAATGCGTGCATGCCGTTTTTGGGGTGGTGCTGGATGGATGGATAAATGGATGGCTGGGCGAAGAAGGTGAGTGTATCGATGAATCTATTTGCGACGCTGCGGCGCGATTATAAAATAAATGTTTGTCGTGCAAATTCGGTTAGACGCCGCCGCTGCCGCCCCCGCCGCCGATGGTATTTGCGGAGGATAAAGACGACGTCGACGATGGCGGGCGCACGGCGCAAGTTCGCAGATAGGCGGGGAAAAAGAGCCGCCGCGCATATCTATCCCGATGGATGCGATGTATACGGTGCTGTGTGTGAGCAGCGTGGTTGCCCGTCGCCTACACCACCACCACCACCACGCAATCCCCCAAAACGCTATTCGCGGCGCGGCGCTCCTACTCGCCCGCACACGCTCGGCGTTGCTGCCACCGAAAAGGTCCTTATCGCTCGTTTCTGGCTGGCTGCGTTCGTCGCGCTGCCGCCGCCGCCACCGCCGCTGCCGTCGAGGGGGAGTGTGTATATGTCGTCTTATCTCTTCGGAGGGAAAAAGGATGAGAGCGAGGGTATTATACGGTTGGCACGCACATCCTCTGTTCCTCCCGTTCGGCAAAATGCGCACACCGAGTGGGGAACGCAGAAAATCGCAAAGTGAGCAAGGAGAAGGTGTGCAAGAGCCATGTTTGTCTATCCGCCCATCCTCGCTTACACACATTCGTCGGCGGCCGACGGCGACGCACGTCTTAAAACGGCGTGAAGTGAACGAGTATAGCGCCGAGAGTGAAACTTAAAGGGAATGAGAATTGAGATATCTCTAACTCTTCTCCTTCTCCTCTTCCTCTTCTTCTTCTTCTTCTCCAGCCCAGAATGGCATTTAATCCAAACAGCCGCAACGAAAACAACAAGTCAGTGTCATCAACGTACACCTCATCTTAATTACATATTCGGAAGGTGATAATTAGTGCTTCAATTTTTCGTCAGAGAAACGTTTATTCTCCATTCGCCCAACAGTGTGCGATAAAGGTTCCGCCCCTTAATACGAATAACACATATCTCACCCCCCGGATGATCCATTGCGATATTAGGGTTATTACACGCGTAAAAAGTGTCCTCTATCAGGGATGGAAGGGATGGTATGGAGGGTTGTACGCGTGAAAACGGTTTGCGTGGCGGGTACAACTGTCCACCCATGTATGCCTTTTTACACTTCACCTTGACGGAGAGTCAACCAAACACCCCAGCGAATGGATGTATACACACATTTTTGCCCTAATGTCGTTAACTGGCTGGCTGATGGGTGATTGGGTACCACCCCAATTTTATCAAAACGCATGCACGCATTGCAATAAAAACGGTAAACGATGCTATACCGTGTGCACGTGATGACGAATGTGTTCATCTCCATCCCCCTAATAAACGCCTGATGGATGCAACGACCGCTTTAAACTGTCGCCATTTCGACTAGTCCTAGAAAGGTTAAAATATGAAATAATATATCCGGCGTGCAACATATGCATGGGAGGTGAGATGGAGGTGGTCTTTAGAAATGGAGACCCTCCGCATATGCTATATGTAGGTACCTCATAGTCGTCTAACTGCACACGTTGGCGGTAATAAAGTAATATGCGGGGCATCGAGCATTGTTGGTGTGCGGCTGGGTGTGAACGAGTTGTTGCGACTAATAAAGCGCAACTAAACGCGGCGCACCCAATTCGTGTATGTACCCGATATAACCCCAAAACAAGGGCAAAAAGTGCAAGTGGTGGGTTTCACTTTCAATTTCATGTCGCGCGCGCGCGCGCACGCGGTGCTTCAAATCTCTGCCACGATTGATTATTATTTTACGTATATTTCGCCCTATTGTAGCGCACCGGAAGCACACTCCTGCCAAAACTGCATTTCTTTATTTTTTTCGTTCCATTGCCACCGAGGAGGACCTATATACATTCAATGGAATCACAGTCAAGTGTCGCAATCGTCGGTCGCAGTTATTGTTAATTGAAATGCATACCCGGTTCGAGTACCCACTACGCTTTGAAGGGTTGTTGCCGATACCGTTGCTACCAGTAATTTGCACATAGTTTTTGCTGTTCTTTGGCAATTACACGTGCCATAGACGCGAGCAAGGGTCTCTCGGACGACTGTTTGATGCGGTCGCCGCCCGTCGTCGCTTTGACGATATAATGATACGGCCAGTTAGCGGTCGTGTTAGCACACGGTGCGCCGATTTAAACTGTCCCGCGGGGGTTGTTGCGTCGCGCTGGCTGGTTGCGCGGTGCGTCCGTCCCCAATCTCGAACGCATGCATGCAAGCGACGCCGACGGGGTGACGATGATTACACACGGCTGCATAGTTTGGCGGAGCGACGGTGGTAAGTGCGCAGCCGTGCCGCCCTCAACCCCCAAAACCCTTGGCGGGTGTCGATGATCATTGACTGCCACCCCGCGCACACCCCCCTCTCAGTCGTTTAAATGCCAATTTGTATTAATTAACCAGGCGGGAATTCAATTTAATGCCTCTAACTTACAGAGTAATTGGGAAATGGGTGCACAATGTTGAAATTTAAAATTATTTGGTTTAGAAAGAGCTAATTGAGAAAGAAAATAGGAAAATACCCTTGTTTACCAGGATGTGTGAGTGTGTATGTGGGGGATAGTTGTTTCGAAACGAACACTGCATCACATTGTAGTCGATTTTCGTATCATATCTCTTGTGTGATGCCGTTATATGTATATGTATATATGCCGTTGTCGTCATCGTCCGCGCGTTCATTCCGGCGTTGCGTTCGTTCATACACTCGGCTCTCGCTCCGCGTCATCTGCAATCTCGGCGGCACGGCGGAGAGGAGCGGAGCCACGGTATCAGATACATGTATCTCTTCGCTCTCTCCCAGCAGCAGCAGCAGCAGCCAGCAGCCCCCTTTTGTCCCGATATTGAAATGGAATCATTTGACTGTAAGTAATTTGCTTTGGTACCCCAAAACATCGCAGCGCCGAGAGAGGACGGCGACGGCGACGTTCGCCGTCGACTACGACGACGACGACGACGACGACGACGCCGGCGATGACGGGGTGTGTAGTGTGCGCGGACCCGACCGGCTGTGTGCTAAACGAAACAAACAGGAGGTGGTTGGCGGCGTCGGCGACGGCAGGCAGGGTTGATGGAACGGATAGGCGAAACGAGCGTCGCGTTTGTGTTGGTGGGCGGCGGATGGTTGCAAAATGTAATGTTTCCTTGGCGTGCCTTTCCTCTTTGCGCTGCGGCCGGGAGCTTTATTCATTCCCAACAATTTCCAACATTGGATCCGCTCCCGGCCGCAGCGGTAGCAGCAGCAAGGGGTGTAAATATTGCAATGGAAGCCGGGACCGAAGCGATGTAGTGGCGGGCGGGCGGCTGCCACCGGAAAGCAGCGGTGACAAGTTATTAGGAAACGACGCCAACCGCCATTGGGGGGCAACGAAGGCGGTGGTGCATCACCGCGCCGTTGTGAATCAACGAATTACTTGTCCTTGCTTGTTGCGTTTGCGGTGAAACCTATTAGGTGGCCGGAGAGATATGTCGCGTCTGTATCCTCCCGGGAGGCAGCAGCCAGGCACTGATGCGCTTATGCAATTGCATTCATACTGACATGCGCTCTGGAGCTTGTTGCTATTCTTAACTATTCCCTTTTATTACCCATTTCTTAATAACTAGCTACATGTTGAGTAAAGTCATTATTAGGTATATTAATGTAATGAAAATTGTAAGTATTTAAGGCTAAGGTGTTGATGCGCGACCGATTTGAAGAGTTCTGGCGCGCGCGTGTGCAATCGCACGTGACGTATTTATTATTCAGACGCCGTGCGAACGCTTACGGCGTCTAGTCGGGCGAAACGCATACAGATTCGATGCGATGATGATGATGATAATGATGATGACTCGAGGGAAGTTTAATGTATTCAATTGCCAAAATAAAATTGACATTGAAAGTGAAAATAGTAGAGCGCATTGTGACTGCGGGGCTACGTGCTGCAAATATATACAATCACGCTACGCAATCCCCAAAATCCAATCGTGATGAAGCCACTATTATGTATTTAATTACACCAATTATGGGTCAAAGTCAATCATAAAGTAATCTGAAGGAATTATTCTATGCACGCTTATCAACGATAAGCCACGTGCTCACTGACCACTACTAGTCTTCACGAAGTATATAAACAACTGGCGTCGCTAGGAACACCAGTTAGTTACAAACAACCATCAATCAATCATCAATCATGAATGTAAGTAATAGTTCCTATCAAGATCTACCAAGATCATATAGGAATTGTGCCTTTTTGGCAGGAATATCGTCTAAGCCAAAAACATAAAAAGTCGAATTTAGAGATGGAGCAGTGGACTGTGTACTCCATTGCGGATGTACGTAAACGGACTGATAATGAGCAAATGATCCGATGGGGCTATTTGTTATCCACAGCTAGTTTGTGCCAGTATTATTGTGCTGATCGCTGTATGCGATGCGCACCCGCAACGCTTCCGGTATTCATCGCGGCAAACCGCTCCAGCTCCAGCACCATACCCGGCTGCAGGCTATCGGCCCAGTGGCGCACAGTTTGCACTGCCCCAGAAGGAATACGGTACACCGGTGCAAGCCTATGGCCCACCTCCACCTGCCGCCGAGCAACCGCTCCCGACCACAACCGAATTGCCGGAGACCACTACGAATCCCGCCGCTGAGGAAGTAACCACTCTCGAACCACAGGTATACTATACATAGCTCAATCTGAAGATGGTCCGGAGATTAGAATCCTTATTGGATTACAGGTTGAGAATATTAGACAACGGCCAAATAGCAAACAGCAAGCAACACCAGTGCTGCTGGTGTTGTCACCTTCGCGCACCCAAAACTATGTCCGTTATGTGGTGCGTCCCGCAGCATCGGCAGACCTACAAGCTGATGAGGTGATAGCATACGCGCCACAGAGTGCGGGACTCTATGCGACGCAATCCGGCGAACTACAGACCATTCCGGTTGCGACCGTCTACAATCCCTATTCGTACTTTCCGATTCTCCACTAGATTGTCCACAAAGCTGTAACCTATTTAATTGTCGTTTAATTTATATTTAACTTGAGCTAAATGTAATTATGTAGTGAAATTCAAATAAATGTGTTCATAGCAATCGCTTACATCTATTCAAATTACGAGTCTATTTGCAGAGTCTAGTAAATGTTTAGCGGACATTAAACTTTAACAGAATAGCCCACACGGAGAAATGTGATAATGATGACAACTAATAGCTACTCATAAACACTAGCAATTAATAGTTAGAGTTGTGGTATCGATTACAGTCATTATATAAAACTTGCCTGTTGCCATAATATTTTGACAGTAATTATCGTAATCCCAGTCATTTCACATCAATCATTTCAATCATTGCTATATGTAGGTAATCCATATGGGATTTAATCAGACACCCTCATTTATTTGTAAGGGAATTTTTTCGCAACCCCAATAAGATTCTCAACACACGCACGCGCTGCGTGAAGTCATTGGAAGCTAGCCCATGGTAAACATTTTCGGGTGTGCCGGCGCGCGCAGTTTCAGTTTCCCACAGCACGCCCCACTGGCATACGCACAGCACGCGGCAGCAATCTTGCGCAACGGATCAGGTGAAACTCAAAGAAAACAATACCCACACAGATCGAATTGGAATGGGAACATTTCGAAAAATATGAGGAGGGTGGTGTGTATGTTTGCTTCTCATAGCTAACGCTGTTTTTTAGAATAACTTGTATTCAATGAAAATCGACTAATTTCCTTATGTCTTTACGGTTAAGAGGTGTACACGGAAGTTCTCCAGCTCTCCGAGCTTTGGATAGGTACAAATTTGCACGCTCAAGCCTCAATCAAACGCACACGTGCAGCCACCCCCCTCTCGGCCCGAAGGTCTATCAAACTATCAAACCCCGCTGCGATGCAACACTCAACAGCATACACGTACAGCTACAGGCGCATTTCGCAATGCACGTGAAGCAAACCGGAGGAAGTTGAAGGTGGTGGCATGCGTGGCAGTACGATAGTAATAGTGCTTGTTTGTACAAACGTCTGTAATCCGGATTATGATTACGGCGGCGACGCTTCGGCTTTGGCTTCGGGCTTTCGCAACAGCCGCCAACCTCCATCCCCCACCGAAATACGTATATACAACTGTAAACTGCTGTGTATCGAGTATTATACGTTTCGTCGGAGTTCTAAATATCTCGAAGCTAAAAGCCGACTTAAACGCGGCTAAACGCAGCTAACTCTCGCCCTGCCTCCACCTCCGCCTCCACCACGTACCATCCGCGGCGCGATTCAATTCGACTCCTGTTTCAGACACACCGTGCTTCGTCTAGCACTAGACCAAGCCTAGACTAGACAAGCGATTCTATTGGAGTATTTGAAATTTGTATAAGTATTATTTGTATAAGTATAAATGTGAAAGCGGTAACTTTGTAACAGAGAATCGATTGGTTAATCCTTTTTTTCTACACAACTCTCTTAATAGTTGAGAGCTGTACAATCAGCAGTGGTTTTGTAACCTCTTTATACTCATCCACGGACAATGCTTTGCTATATGAAATATATCGCTTTTCACAGATCTCTTTTTCGGTGGCTGCAACTTTGGAATGCATACTTAAAGGTTTGCCGGACTGGAGGACTGAAAGGGGTAAGAATGATGAGTTCGCCGAATCGAATAATAGCCCCCACGAGTACTTATAATATATTGCCTATTAGGAATTAGTATTTCAAACATAAGAAGGTGTTCTAGGTATGAAGTATCTTTTGTCAAATTACATTGCGTTTATGATATGATCTTAAAATTATTTCTGAATTTAACAGAAATGAAAGTATTTTGCATTGTGTCAAAGTTATAGTATTCATGACGAGCTTTAGTTCCCAAAGATATATCCGCATCTCAGTGTGGCACAACACGATGAGTTCAACTCGATTCCGTTTCCGCCGGCGGCAATGGCGGCGGGGCGCACGCCACGCCGACAGCAGTACTATAACCGCAAAATTCCACAAATTTAATATATCGCCCCTTCCCCCGCGTGCGCGCACAACTTCCAGCATTCCTTCATTGTTCGCACCGCAATGCCAACCGCAACACCACCCAAAATGCCAGCTTTAACGTACCAGCCAAATCTTTAAATTCCAATTTATACTAAACTTAAAAAATAAATAATAGAAATTGATTAATTGCTGCGTTGTGCTGATTGTTGCTAGACCAGCAGCCTGCATTGCATATTGTGTGTAACATATATCAAGCAGTTAGGCGTTCCCTTCCCTCCCCCACACCCACCAAACGAATCTCTTTGATAACTAATTCCGGTGCCCGCGGGCCCAAACATCATCCATCCCCTCGCGCCGACCGCAACATCAACCAGCCAACCAACGGCGCATCGCGCGTGTTATTGCAAACGTAACAATGTAGCGAGTTGAAATTAAACAAAAGTGCTGCAAGTGACACATATCTCGTCCAAAACGCGCGGGGCGTTCGCTTCGTAAAAGTGCTGATGAGAGGGTGAGAGTGGGGAGGAAAAATCAGCATTCGCATATCACAGAGAGATGAAATCCCTCGCTTGTTTATATGTATAGATGTTTGTGACGTTGTGTGCATGTGTTGCAATCCCTTTTACGCGCGTATATTATACCTGCCTGCATCGGAATATTGCAATTGCCCGTCAGTTGTCCAGACCAATTTGCGCCGATTCACGCAACACGCGTGCACATTGCAAACGCGCGGAAAAATGCCCTACCGCCTGGCTGACAGCCGGCATCCAGATTATGCTATATTAATTAAAATTTTCACGTTCGATGCGCTTTTCGGGCGCAACATCGGTGATCCTTTGACATGTTGGCGGAATTCAATTTTTGCGCAAACGAGAGCTGTAAATCATATAACGCCGTAGGTATTATCATCAACCGCATAAAAGAATAACAATGCGATGGGGAAAAGATATATATTTCAGGCGCGGGTGCATGCGACATTCGCGCAGCGAAGAGAGAGAAAATCAAAGTGTCAACAAACAAACGACATTACGGATGCGAGAAGACGGCGGGCGGGCGAGAGGACGACGTCTGTGCCGCAGCGGCTCACACACAAAGACCCCGCGGGGACGCCGAATCAATACGCCCTCACCACCCACACAACCTTTCCGCGCTCATCTTCGCGCCGCGCGTTCGTTCTAGATGGGGGAAAGGGGCGGCGGGAGTCTCCTCTTCCTCTGCCATGACGTCACGCTTCCTTAACGCCCGCCGTCGCCGTCGTTTCGCGCCTCTTGCGTATAAAAAGGTGATAGACTCTCTCTTTTCTCTCGCCTCCACTACTCCCGGCGCCGAGTGGCCATCCGGACTATTATCCAGCAAACAAGGACCGTTTCCCCTCCCAACCCTCTTATGCTACCTCAGTTAAGGCGACTCACCTTTCTTCGAGTGCAGATCGTCGGGCAGTATCGTCGGCGAAGGGCTGAGCGGTTGCAGCGGAAACGGACTGTTGCCACCGCCGCCGCCGCTGCCGGCATTACCGCCACCGGGCGACGAGTACCACGGCGACGGCCGCCAGCCGCTCTGGCCGCCGTTGAGCAGCCGCAATTTGTCGTAGATGACGCTGTCGCCGTTGTTGGCGGCGGCGGCGGCAGCCGCAGCAGCAGCAGCCGCCGCCGACGATGTCAGCTGTGGATTCGTGGCCGCCTGCTCCTTCTGCGCGGCGAGATTACGCAGCACGCGATTGATTGATGACACCTATAGAGAGGTCGATTAAAAATCGTTGTTAGTTGTATGTATATGAGAACGTCCCTTAGGTAGGGGGGTTTCGAAATGCAAGAACTGCAGGGTGTCTTCGGGCGTTAATCACAATCAGTGCAGTGCGCTGCAGGCAGTCCTATGCATTTCTTCCTTGATTTGACTCGATTTTTCCCTCTTTCATAATTCTCGTTTTATATTAAGTGCTGTGCGAATCTTGTAAGGTATTGGCATTATTGGTATTATGAAATTCGATTAAAATCATGTGGAATTGGAGGATTAAATAGTGCCAGCAGCCGGCAGAAAGGAGTGCTTTAGAGAGAAATAAATGGCTGAATAGCTGTATATAGTACTTATGCCCGGCTCTTCAAGGGACTCTCTCGCGCCAACCCAATGGGGGACACACGGGGACGCCGCATAATTACAATGAACTCCTCTCCCTCTTTGCGAGCACTAAATCTATACACCATCCGCAGCAGCACCAGCACCAGCATTAAGAAAAAAAAACACAACGGCAAAATGCAGAGAGGAAAAACAAAAGCGATGAGAATTTAAAGAATTCTGAAAGAAGTCAATGCTGAAAAGACATCCATATGGGGCCCGGCAAAATCGCGGTGGTGGTGCATTAGTATATTAGTATTGACACCGGAGGGCATATTGATGATAAAGACAAAAGGCGTAAAAATGCGATTGACACATGTCAACCTCTTGAACTCTTCAAACTCAGGGTGGCATTTATTAAAACTCTTCACAGTATTAAACACCACGTTATCGCAGCGTAACACACACGTACAATTGATGACAATAATGATGATGATGATGGCGCGTAAGAGGAGAGCAAGATTAGGTTTTGAAAAGCTTTCAATTTAAATATTTCAAGCAACAGCGGCGAAAGTAATTTAGATTTATTCGAACGATACGGCCGCTTCCAAATAGGGAGAAGAAGAGCTGCAGCATGCAAACCTGCCCGGAGTGCGCCGCGCGCCGGACACGTGTCGGGCGCGGAGATTATTGCACATTACATATTACAAATGTATCTCGATGCGGCCCCGGAGTCCACCCTCGCGCTCTCCTTCTTTTCATTTTCGCGCAGCTTTCACGCTCGACGCGCTTACACACTGAGCGTGGAATGCAGCAGCAGGAGTAGAGTTGGATGCAAGTACGTTTACACCCCCCTTTCCGGGGTCGTTTCCGTGTTCTTTCAATGCGCGGCGGCGGAAGAGGTGGATAGGAAAAAGCAACGCTAAAATATTGCACGCCCGTCTGCTTTTTGCGCGAGCGCCCGCGCGCGCGCGCTCGTTTATCGCTTCCTGCGCCGGGGATTCTTAATAACGACCACGCGGCGTGGCGGCGGCGGCGGCGGCTGAATGGCTCTGTGCTGCTGGTGGCACGTGTTGGCTACGTATTAATATATCCCGAGTGAGTGTGCGGGGATTCGTTTTAAATGAGAACATTCTTGAAGTATTCGAAAGTTCCAATTTTACCCCCCGCGGAGAGGGCAATGATCATATTAATATGGATATTAATAATGACATAAGTGTGACGAAGGGGTGCCGAAAACGAATACGAGTGGCACAGGCGGAAAGTTACAAGAGGGCAATTTATAAGTCAATATTAACTTTAGGTCAAGGATGCTGCTGTTGCCGATGATAATGATGATGATGCATATCGAGGGGCAAGAGGGAGCTTTCGTCACAGTCACGCCAAATTCGCGACGCATATTTATCTTATTCCGGCTCCCCGGCAAGAGGTCATTGTTTTCGTCACCGTTTTGCGTCTCGCTTTCGTCTTGTTGTGTGTGCGCGCAGTGCGGGCAGTGCACGCGTTAAATCTATGCACCCTTCTCTTCTTCTTCACCCAACTCTCTTCACGCTTTGCTGCCTACCACCCCCGTCGGGCGCGCATTACGCAGCAGAATTCGCACTAACGCAGTTTGCAACTTTCTAACGCTTTCGTGCGTCGTGCCCGCAGTAAAAACGTTTTGTTACAGATATTTGAACTTTTCGGTTTTACTTTTTTTAAACGCGTAATATCTTTCTGCATATTACTACCTACCTAGTACAAAGTAATCATTTTGTCATCTTATATCGGCATGCAAAACAAACGCGGCAGCAGGAGAAATATTAACGTTTCTGTCGCATCACATCTACGCTGCAGAGCAGGGTAGGAGGGTAGCGATGGCGCATCAGACGACGACGGCGGCGGTGGCGGCGTGAATAGCGTCATACCGAAGGGGGGAGCTTCTATATCTCTTCCCCCCGAGAGAGTTTTGCTGCCACACCGCCGTCGAAACGAACGTTTTAAACCTGATTCCTCTCGCTTGACTGGCTGGGAGTCGGTCCAATCAATGCCGCGGCCACCCCCTCGTACGCACGCACGCAGCCAGGCAGGCAGGCAGGCAGCATGCTGCTGTGTTTGCGCTCTCCGCGCCCCCACCCTCGCGCCGCACGCGCATTATAATTTCGCAGCGGCCGGAATGTGTAATGTAACGCGCGTTTCATTTCTATTATCATCATTTTTGTGTGTGGCAATCGATAATTTTCATTTTCTCTCCGTTAAAGTTGTAGTTCCCCTGCTTATTATTATTTGTACTTTGCCGAATTATTAAATTTCAACCGATCAATATCAAAGCATAATTTTAGGGAAAGCGGGGGAGGGAGTGAATGATAAATTTGAAAGCAAAAATATTACTCACGCTGGGAATATTATCGTTGGTGCAGACGCCCTCTTGCAGCAGCCGGTCGCGGATCTCCCAGGCGAAGATCGAGGGGCACTCGCGCTTGTACGCGGAGATCTTCGAGACGACCTCGGCGGTGGCGACGCGCGGCTTGGAGCCGCCGATCGCACGCGGCCGAATCGATCCCGTCTCGTAATACCTAGCACAAAACCTTATTAGTTTCTCGATACACACAACATTTGGCACCCACAATTGGCATCAACAATAGCAAACAACGTTTTACGCATACATATATAATATTATGATAGGATATATGCATATATGTAAGACAGACAGAACCACATCGACATCCTGGCCGCCAACGGTTGGTTGGTTGTTGTTGTTGTTTGTTGCGGGTGCGTGCACGAGAGAGTGCCGTTGGCTCACCTGCCGAGGATCTTCGAGACGCAGCCGTTCGACACCTGCAGGATGCGCGAAATGTCGCACGGCCTAGCGCCGGAGTGCGCCAGCTCAACGATCTTCTGTCGCGTCGAGTCCGGCAAGGGGCGTCCGCTGACGAAAACACCGCCTAGCTGGTTCACACCGCTATGACCTGGGTCACAGTACACCACAGCACGTGTTAGAATCAGGAATTAGTTCAAGTTATACGCAATTCAGCAGGAACTTTAAAGAAATCACTTTAAATGCAATTTGAATATTGTTACCCAAAAAAATAATTAATCAGTCTCGGAAAACACTATATTCTTAAATTTGAGCAAATTGTTTACTTATATTAAACTTTGAAATGATTATTTGTAATTAATTTTGATTGTGCTGTTTTGTTATTGATGGCAATGCTCATTGTCAGTAATTTGAAAAATGTATAATCAATTGACCTAATTGATTGATCAAGCAGGTATCTGTAGTATAAACTGTGGGATTTTAGTCAATCAAAACGGTGTGAGAAACGAGCTAAGTGTCCGATGTCGTCATCAAATGACGCGGAACCTTGCGCGAGCCGGAGGCACACGATTGATAACGCAAGTCAAATCACAGTGAGCCGAAAAAAACCGGCGTGCCTAACACATACACACGCTCAATGGGGGAGGTTGTGAAAGTGCACGAATTATGCAAAACAAGCACTCGTGTGCCACAGGTTTTGCGTAATCGTCCATTTTCACCTCTTCCCCAATCACCCAATTCAAAGGGCAATTCAGTATGTGCCGAGCACGTCGGCGGCTAGCACCGGTACTTTCGATCAAGTGTGCCTCCGCTTTCATTACCAATAAACACAGCAATAGATATTTACCTGCAATCAAAAACAAAAACAATACATTATCACAATCACAAAACTACCCAATTGTGTTGTTTGTGAAACCGCCCCCCAGAATGCTAACAATGCAGAAAATCGATTTACGTTTGCAATTGAACAGAGTAAGATATCATCGAGCATTTCCAAGCCTCGTGAAAACCATGCCGAATCGCATTCGACATGGTTTTTAAGAGTGTCGGGCCCAAATGGCAAGCAACTTATTTGGGCGACAATGCGCACAATGCATGCGATAATGCACAAAGCGCACCGCCAAATCATCCGTGTCGGCTGGGAGAATTGCTACTGTTGTACAAAGGGTAGACTGTCTAGTGTGGTTTGCTAAAAATTAGCCCTGTGTAGAAATGGATTGTCGGTGAAGTAAGCGCGACGGATTACAAGAGCGTTACCAACGAATTGTAAATTTGGAAGCCGCATCGACCCGGTGGTGGACTAGCTGGATGCGCGTTCGGGGATTAGACTGCTCTGCGCCCTTCGGTCTGCTGTTACGGTCGTCATTCACTATTCGACACTCAACACTTTCAATCGAAACTTTCTATGCGGTTTGAATCCATATTAGGAGGCTTGATGTTGTTATTATAATTTAACTTAATTGTTGACTATCATTCACCTCTATCATTGTTGTTGCCCTGAATATCACACTTATGGTCCATTTCAAGCAGATTGACTTAAAACACACGAATTAGAGAGGTATCAATTCGGAATTAATGCTTTCAGCATACATAGGTGAACTTGACCACCTTATACGATAGGCATGTTGGCGCAAGATTTAAGCTCCTCAACTTATATCATCGCATTGTATTCGTGCTCGTCTTCAAAAAGTCTTGGCATTCAACATGCGCATGCATCAGACGATGTTTGTCGTTTAGCTGATGCGCTCTCGCGACGTCGACAACAAACGCGGGTGCGCGCGGCTAAAAGTCAGGAACGTTGTTCGATTTCTGCGGCATGCAAACCAAACGCGTCCTCCGCCGACATCCCACTCATTCATCTCCGTCGGCGCCCAATTCGGCATGGCAATGGCATGCGGTGCATTCATTCATTCGCTCATTCATTCATTCATGCGCCTTGCGCGCACAATTCGACAAACACACATACACAAACTAACGTGTACGCATGCACGCATGCATGGCTCTGCTCACTCGGCGACTCCTTGCGGAAACCACCCTCCTCGACAGCAGCAATGCAGTGGGATTGCTTTACTGCATCTATCCCATTGTCGCGCGCTATTGTTAAGTATGTTGTATATTATTAGATATAAGTATTGTTGGCCATCGTTTCGTATAAGAATCTCGAGAGGGTGTTTGTGCACTGAGAGGGTGGATAATTGTGTCATTTACATTCCTCAACTTAATCATTCCTTAATAATGGTTCTTTATCAGATGCTTCAGTTTAAAAGTTGGATCATATATTAGCGGATACTATTTTTAACCAAATGGTGGTGTCTCTGATTATATTGCGGTGTGTGAGGCGGCATTTTGCACCATAAAGGGAATAGATCTGTCGTCAATGCGGTAAGTATAGGTCAGATCGATGGCCAGCATCGTTTTCGATATGGCTTTGTGCCATCATTCGACCGTAAAATTTTCAAACTTTACTGGATCCCTATATCGAGGGCATTCCTGGATTTTTACTCCAAATGTCAAAGTTATATCGCATACAATTAACTAAGAAATTACAGAATTTCTTTTTAAGTTCACTGTTACTATTTATTAATTAAGCAAAAATGATAAATCACCATCGTCATAAATCTAATGAATCCACACAAAAAGCCAACAAACCTAAGACAGTATCATCCTAATTTCGTACTATTGTCCTACGGCCAACATTCATGGACAACAACAGTTTTGCGCTTTTTTGCTCTCATGGCTGCCATTCGCTGGGATAAAATGTTTGCACAGAGAGCGGCTCGTAAATATTCTTAAAGTACCGGACACGCGTCGCGTGGGCGATTTAACGCCGGCGCGCGAAAAGAGAAAAGAAGTGCGTCCGCGCGCTCGATCCGCGAAGGAATCCTATACTCGCCCCCCGCGCGCGCGCGCATTGCTCCGCACCGAGTCCTTGTCTTTTATATCCAGCGCGTCGCGACGCAACCGAAGGGCTGCCGCCACCGCCGCGCGATTCGGCGTCGACTTTCAATTCATTCTGTCGCCCGCGAAATATACGACGCGAAGAAATTGTAGTGGACAATAGCTGTCTGGTATGAAAAGAAAGCGATTCGCGGCAGCGCCAACCGTAGAGCCTCCTATATCACTACCACCCTCCATCCTTCGGAAAACGGAGAAATTTTCCCCGAAATAAAAGGAAGAGAAAAGTCGAAAACTTGGAAATGCCAGAATCGTGAATCGTTATAACTCTTTTGCACTGAGCAACTCTTATTACCAAATCAAATGTTTTGTATATTTGGTAATTCCATTTCAATGCAATGAAAATATGGAATATGGAATGAAATGAATTTTTATTCGCTGAAATTTACCGACCGCAAACGTGCGGAAGGAAGGCGGCGGTTGGTTGTTTGATTGAAACGCGTGCGTAATTGGATATCGTTTAAGCGCGGGGGCGGTTTTGTTGTAACGTGGGTAATAATCGCCCACATATATCTATAGTATGTGTGTACACACGCATTAGCTCTTTACCTTTGTGCGCCATATCGTCGACGGACGTGATGGCCGTCGGCCATGGTGCCACCGTGGCACCGATTTGCTGTGCCGGCAGAATGATGGCAGCTTTTTTCTCTTCCACCGCCGGCGAGAGATATGATTAATCAATGGGGCTGTTGTTGCTGCTGTAACTGAATCGCAAGTAACATACGTATTAATACTCGCTGATAAATGTAAGTACCTGCGCTAAATCTAATTAGAAACTATTTTGAATAATGTGATGAAAAAGTAGAAAATTAAATCATCTCATCCTATTAGCGTTGCCTAACGTGCGAGTGCGACTAATGAAAATTAATTTGGATCATCCCCGTGAAACAACTGTTGATGGATGGATGGGAAAACGCATGCATCACACGCTTCGGAGACGTCGTGCGTCCGACAATCAACCGCAACGTCGTTAGCGCGCCAAACAATATACTCCGCGCGGTTACCAAAATCATCCCTTATCCGACGGCAAACGCAAAACGTATAAAACTTTACCAGAATAATATTCTCTCAACTATATACTCGAACATCACTGATATCTTACATACTACATTTTATTTAATTTATTAAATCAAATTTTGAACTTGAAGAACTTAAAAATACTTAGTTTTTTTTTAACTTACATTGTTGCTCCTGAAACTACTTCATGCCACGCCAACACAATAACACTATATCACACAAAACACTAGTTTAAAAATTAAATTACGCGTAAGCGTAAGTTTCAGTTCACTGATTATCACAAATTCAGTCACTTATCATAATACGCGCACACGTTGCACGCGGAGTAGCCGATGTCGCCGGCGCCCATCGCCCATCCATCCACTTTCGATCATCAAGCAAGCCGTTTGTTGCTCGCGCGCGTTTCTACGACACTTAAACAACTAATGACTCGTCACTAATGAGTCTGCGACGGGCGGGTGGAGTGGAGGACCCGCGTGCGTGCGTACATGCGTTTTGCGTACGTGCGCTCGCGACGACGATCGTGCGCGTTATAATCGGGCGCAAAGACGAAGCGGTGCGTGCTGGGCCCCCTGGCTGGGTAGATGGTCGTCGGAGCACCTGCTGGCGACTGATAATGGGGCGCAACCGAGTGAGCGAGCGCGCGCGCGCCTGCCCAAAAGGCGCTCCGCCGCTGTGTGCTATGCACACCTTTGCAACGCCGGCGAGGGTACGCTCCCTGCTTGCATCCCTTACCCACGCCATCTCCCACCATTGTGCACCGCGTCAGCCAATCACGCGCGCGCAATGCATATACTGCAGCCAATCGCAAGTCGCGCATAGAATTTGCGTGGCGTCCCAACGCCGCGCTGATCGATCCGAGAGGCGGTGGAATACTGGCCGGCTAGTAACGCATAGAGGACGCCACCAACGACCAAAGGATCCTTAATGTGAAGGCGCCGGGGGCAAAAACTTACAAAACTAATATAGTCTCCAGTTATTTTTGTGTTCAGCAGTAAGATGATGGGTTTATCGTAAACAACAAGTACAAGATTAATTTGTTTGTCTTATGATTTTAATACCTATATTGCAATTTCGAGAAGCGGCTCGATATGATCGGATCAGAGCGTAGAACCGAACCGGGAAGGGCGTGCGTAGAAAAGCCCGACATACGGTATGATTCACAGCCGGCGTTATAATGGGGGAGTGGAATCCAAATCGGCGTGATGATGCTTAATCCCAATTTGTTTCGATTTTAAATCGCTGATGGCGAGGAGCGGAAGCGACGCGAGGGTGGGCGATGTGGGTCAGCAACGGATCGCTGCACACCGCCGCTTATAGACGCTCTGATTCTTTCTCCTTATCCATGTTATAGCATTTGTAGCGATTGCTATAAATATACCAACTATCCTCCCCCATCGTCCCCGCCTATCCATTCTCTGCGATATTATTCGGAGTGATTCACGGATTCGTGAAATTCAAAATCAAAATGAAATGAAATCGCTCGCTGTTGTATATTAGTAGCGCTCGGTTTATGGGGACGAAGGGAAAGATTTCGCTGATTTTGGAGGAATTCATAAATTGCGTTCAATTACGCGGAATCGTATTCGGCTGTTCACCCAACAAATTCGATTGGTTTTATTTATGAAAATGCATATGTAGTAAAATGAGATATTTTGCAGTTGTTCCTACTATTCACAGAATGCTTATTGAATCACACCGTGAGAGGGTCGTTTCGAAGTGGGGAAGATAATTTAAACATTTATGTAGTAATATTAATGGTAATAAGGTTATAACCCTTCGTTTCGCAACTTCCTTCTCCCAAAAATTCCTCCCCTTTGCGCCAAAATTTCAGTCGCGTACGCAGTTTCACCTCTTCCCCATTCGGGAAGTGATAAGAACCGGCGAATACATATTTTATGAAATTATCACGCTCCCCACACTGACACACAGCGCCAAAAATAATAATTTTAATGAAAACTCGTCATCGCGATACGTGTGCTCTCTCCGTATGCCTCTGTTTCAGTCCCCATTCGCATCCACTTCCTACCTATGTATACGAATGTTGTTGCGCTTTGTTTCGCTTTGCTTACGTCCTTACGATGTTTGCGCAGATTTTGGCTTTTGCAAAGCGATAAAATGACAGAGAATATTACGGCGCATAGCGGCGGAGAGAAAATAATGGGAAAGGCTGGCTGGGTGGCTGGCTGGCATGGGATGGATGGTTTGGAAAGGAAGGAAAGGCGAGCGGGCAAAAGTGTATGCAGCATTTCTCGCGCGGCGACGGCGGCGGCGGCAGCGGCGGCATTGCACACACAAAAGGGGAAAAGAGTGACATCAGCTGTTACGCACAGTCGAATGCGTTCCTCCCTCGCGCGCGCGCCACTGCTGGAGCAGCAGCAGCAGCCCTATGCCGAAGCGCATAACGCTTGCGCGAGCACATTATACCCGCGTCGCGGTGGGTAGCTGGAGCCTAGGTATGTAGTAGCAATGGTAGTAGGCTCTGGCCGAGCCGGCGCTTGTTGCCTTCGTCCACTTTTCGGGGGTCTAACATAGGCCCCACTGCCAAAGTCTTCGCCTGGCATCATCGTCATTGCATGAAGTGGTTTTCTACGTCAGGTGCGTGGTAGCAGCCGGTAATTTAGAACAACCGAATTCCCTGGATTTCGAGTTGCGATAATACAATTCAAATTATGAGTAAATCAGCATTGATTCTTTGAACCGTTATTTACGCGTTGTATTTATTAAATATGTAATTAGGCAAGATTCAAAAATCGTAAAGATTCCTGTTGTGTTGGTGTGCGTCGATTTTTTTTTGTTTGCCTTTGATCTCGCCCCGAATTTGCTCGCGCAGCCATTGTTTCCCCTCGTGATATTCGCTTGGCTGCCAAAAACAAATGTTTCTTTTTATTTCCATCCCCAAAACCAAATACAAAAGTATCCGTGTTGCAAAAAGACCAAACAGCTATCGGCACCACATTACCAGTAAAGGCACGATATGAAAAACAAACGGCAAACGCATCTTTTATGAAAGTTGCTGATATTATATTATGGGCTTAGTAGGTAGGAGCATCAGTAGGAGATTATGAATGAGCGAAGCCATAAGACTCGTTTGGCTTATGGTTTTCTCGAGATAACCAGTTTATCCTCTTGAACGCATATCGCATTTTGCTCGACTGCCAGATGGCAGCGAATATAAAAATTAAAGCTTCCTCGTCAATCTTTTCGGATGAATTTCGTGGCGATGTGCAAATGCTCAAATTTCATACTGCTTCCTGTATAGACATCATTTTGTATATTATGTAGGTATTAAAATAAAAACAACAACTATTGCATTAAGCATTGCAAATATTGCTCTTGCGGAAATTTCACAGGCGCACATTGATGGAATATCGAATAGGTGTGGAGTGCGAGAACACTTTTTCCAACTGGATATACACCTAATAAAACCGGCATCTCCGCCGTCGGTATATAGTAGTGATTCTACCTATTCGATATTCGCGTATACATATACGTCACATGATATAGAGAGAGAATATAGATATATCGTTGATGCTGTGAATGTCGACGTCGACATCGACGTCGACGTCGGAGGCACGCATCACCTACATATATTGATGGTAAGAAAAAGGAAAAATCACACTCACACGTAGATACCACGCATGGTTATATCCAGCTTCCATCGCGGCGCGTCGCAATCATTCCGCATGTCTAACCGTATTTCCGATATGATTAGAGAGACGCGCACTCACGCGACTATGTGTAGTGTGTGGGTTGCGGTGAGCGGTAGATAGAAGCAGAGACGAGTGATGAGGAGCAGCACCCGAGCAGCATCAGTGAAACAGTATGTGTGTGGTGCGGGGAGCGCCAAAATCGTAACAAATCCCTGGAGCTTCAACGGTGGCGCACCGCACGACACGCAAGCCATGGGCGTCTAACCCATCCACGCTGGAATATCTTATTCTGGCTATATGCTGAAAGAAAGAAGCCTGTTTATGCCAGATTAATGTATATATTTGAATTTGATATAATTGACGGTAGGTATTACTTGATAGGTGTTACCTACCTACTTCAAGTCAAATCATAAAAAGGAGAATAAAATCTATTAATTAATTTCAACTAATAATAACACATCGAATATATTATGATATCTTTGACATAGGACTAAAATTAAACACGATATGATAAGTGCAAAATATCTAACTTTGCTTATCACCGCTTTAGTTCTAAACTTTAGTTTGTGTTCTCCCTCTTCCCAATTCACAGGTCAGTTGGTTTACTACAATCATACCCTGTTCCTTCTTCTTCCTTTTCTTCTTATACATTCGTACACCCTTCTAAAGTTCTCTTCGAGCACCCTTCGTAAGAGTTACAAACGGCCCAAGTTAAACGGCGCGGCATAGTATAAATTAACATAATAGGTGTGAAGTTAACAGTGTTAACTTTGCACACACGCATGGTGTGCAATTGGTTGGCGGAGGCAACATTAGGCATGGGGAAACAGTTGGCGTTTTGCGTGCGTAAGCGTCGCGAAGCGGCCAGTGCAGCGCTACGATGCATGACGCCACCCGACGCGCGCAATGGCAGGCAGGCGACTGCGTCAGGAGCGGTAGCGCACAAGGACGACGCGGCGCAGTCCTTTCCTAACAGTGGGCACGTTCGCGCTACGTTCCGCCTACAAGGGCGGTCGTTTACCACAATTGGATACCGCCCTCTTGCACGTGCTGACGATGATTTACCTTATAATTATGTTTTTTGCCAGTTAAATCTCAGAATCTTATACGAAACTAATAAATAATAAATGTCTAAATTCATAAATATTCATATCATATTAGGAATACTATAAATATAATAATTTTAAATAACTTTCATAAATAAGTTTACATTTGCGTGCATAGATATGCAATGGTTAGTAATTTAAACTGCTTGCTGATTAGCTATGTATATAGTAACATGATCCAAAGGTAACTTCTTGTTCAACTAGTCATCATTTCTAGGTGGTAAGAAAAAACTGCATCTGTTAAAATACCTAATTAAATTTAACTTATTAATATACATCAGTACCTATGGAATCAATCCTTACCATCTTCCAGAGTTGAAGTCTTAACAATGGTGATTAAAATGATAAATAATTTATATTATGCCACACACGAGTTCGGAAAGAAGACACCTGTTTTTCTTCGATTGCCCGCTATCTAATCTATCATGGTAAATCCCCGTATGTGATAAAAATGTGTAGCAAGTATGATAATGTTAAGTATGCGTGGATCTAAGTACAAGAGATCGCGTCAATTGATTGATCGACGACGACGGTGCGGCAGCAGGCGAGGCGGCATAGGCCAGCTTGCACTCAGATCCCACTCGGGACGTTTGAAGTCCAGCCAGGCAAATTCGAGCAGACGATGTATGCATGACGCGCGTGGACCACCGCCGTTGTCGGCATCCTATGTCTCCCGTCGTGATGTCATCAACGCACGACCTCCAACGCGAGATGCAACCTACTTCTTCATCAAATGAATATTGTCATTTGTCCGAAAACTCAATCCAAACAATCAAAATTTGATAAGTTTTTCTTTAAATCTAAAATTCCCGGCTCACATATCGTTATCGGTATTGGGTGAATGTGGCTTAAATTAAGTTAATAACTGTTACGAGAAAGTAAGCAATACTTAATTGAGTATTTCGTACATATGATAAGTCGCGTCGGCGTCGATCGGGTCGGGTCGCGCAGCAGTCGTGTCGCATTTGCGTCATTTAGGTACCAAATTAAGCGGACGGACATGGGAGATCGTATCGCCGGCCGCGTTTTCTTCCTCCTCCTCTTTCCTCTCAACCCTAAGTCGTTGTCTTTCATGGGTAGGGTATATACTCGATATCTATCTTAGCGACTAAATAACTCGCGTTACTTTAACTCGACACGTACGAGGCTGCGAATGCGATGCCGCTGTCCGTAATCAAACCGCCTTCAATCTCCGCATAACCAGATGCTGTGATGATGCGGCATCGAGTTCTAGTCGCCATGATGACAACATGCACCAGATGACAACGCCTATCTCTCTTGCTGGCGCGCAGACTTGATCGCTTTTGATGGTACAAAATAAAAAGGATCGACAGTAAGATCGAATTCACCAAACCGATAAAGTTTCTACTTTCATCATTTTCGAGTTTTCATTCAGGGCCAGAATTAGGTAAACCATTGAAGCACAGAACAGTGGAAGGAAAATATTATTAATGTTTTCTGAATTATTTAATTAATTAGAAAGCGCTTTTGTTTTATATCAATATTAACGGCGAATCGATGAGTTGGAAATAATTAACATATTTTATTGCCGCCCGTGCTCACACGCAACACCATCTTTGCACAAAGAAATATCGCGTGCTGCTAGGTAGGTAGGTGAATACCAACCCGGCTATAGTCGGTAATATGATATTTTATATCTATCGTTGTGTACCCTCCTTATTTATATAATATTAATCGTGCATACAAAGCGTATACATTCAACTAAAGTGGCGGGCACTAGAGAAGGCACCAGGTAGTCTGGCATGCTCCACGCTCCGCTTTTTAGTTCTTTTTGTTTGTTGTGACTCCACTGAAAACATCGACTCGAATCAGTTTGCGTCATTGCACTTTCAGTTTTTCTTTTTCGTATTCATGCATTCTGCCTTTATGATTTTTATCGTTTAACTATGGATAAGGAAGTAATTAAAACGCTTTATAAATATCTTTTAACTTCATTTTAAAGAATGGAACCAATTACATTTTTTTGGCCAACTTGACTTCATCTTAACTGAAATCTACGAGCGTCAAACCGAAGCGAATCATGCGGAAAGTGGAAACTTGATGTCACCGGTACGAATGTAAACTTCCATGGCGAACCTTCATGCTCGCCCGCGTGCATCACCAGTTCACTCGTTATCAATTACACCATTCATTGGGTTTCCTGCGCCGGCCGGGCAAGCATACCATATTGATATCACGCGAAAGCGTCATACATCAACATTACCTCATTCAAACAAACAGTGAAACAGTGAAAGGTTTGCTTATCCACACAATTATCAAACCATTACGTTAAGTTCAGTAATTAAATTGCAACTAGTACCCAAATATTTACAAATCACTCCCGCAACGCAGCGCTATTGTTTGCAGGAAGCTAATCGATCGTTAAATACGCGATCGACACCGATGGGATGGATCGGTATCGCTTACAAGTAAATACGCCCAAGCCCAAAGTAATTGCCGGATAATGACATCAAACAAACACAATCGGTGGGGCCTCTCATTCAACATGTTGCACAATGAGCCGGCCGCACGTACGTAGCGGGTACTCAACATTGCTTACGAACTTACCAGTTAACTCGCCCATTCAATCATTCCACCATGCATCGACTACAACGCGGCGCTCATCATCCGTGTGAAGTCTACGCTTAACCCTCTTTCCGAGCGAGCGCCGAATGGAGGAACCGATGGGCGCGGGTGGTCTTAGAGACCGAAAACGGCCGCCGCGTATACGTAACGAAAGCGCACGAGACACGGATGGTGAGCGGTGATTCGATTAGGTGTTCATTTGTTTACCTACGGCTCTGTGCACTCCATTTACCGTGTGGAGACGACGCCACCACCGCCGCCGCCGCTGCTGCTGCCGACCGCGACCACGGCGGCGACGACGACGGTGAAAGGATGGATTCGATGGAAGGCGGTGTGCGGCCTGGGGATGTGCATTACTCGCCAAATCGACTCGATGATTGCGCACATGCATAGTTGACTTGTGCGCTCGTTGTGGTTTTATTCGCCTTTTTTCCTCCACTCGTCGTTTATTGCTTCCGGCTTGAGATCCAACCCCATCCAATTCGCTAACATTGTCAACATCAGCACATTGAATTAATTACGACAAAAACATAAATAGGAATTGGTATAAATTAGACATGGACATAAATAGCAACTCGTGATAATGATATGGATATGGGTAAGTGTTCATCAATTACGATTGATCGATAGTGATTTATTAAATGTATGCTTTGTAAAGTCGTGTATCGCACACCCATTGTGCGGGGCATGTAATCCAACGCCTGTTGTCGGGGAGCCCAGCGCTTTATGTCCCAATAAAAGTTACTAATTTATTACAACTTGTCACATTCGAGTGGCGAATGACCTATTTAATGCGTTAGCTACGCATACCTAGGTGTAGTGCGTGTTGTGCGTTG
Source organism: Myllaena sp. GC000078 (assembly GCA_030264135.1). Lineage (NCBI taxonomy): Eukaryota > Metazoa > Arthropoda > Insecta > Coleoptera > Staphylinidae > Myllaena > Myllaena sp. GC000078. The sequence goes on along the minus strand of JARJDR010014863.1, from coordinate 3,740 downwards.
ATGATCGAGAGAGGGATGCTCTCTGCGCACTATTCATCCCCATTTCGCAACAGGCGCGAACATCTGCCGGGCTTTTCGGGTATTGTGGCCAGAAGGGCTTTTGATGTTACCGAGTGCCAAATGAATTCGATGTTTTGAATGAAGTTGCTTTGCCCTACAACACGCGTGTTCGCGCAGCATCCTTGAGGTGGTTGTAGGTAGGGTGGATAGCAAAAGAATATGAGGTGAGAGGGTCAGCCAGGAGCTGTGTGTTGTGTGAATTTTAGGCTATTTTTCAATATGAGTGCGTTAAAATATTGGACGGTTTCTACGGTGATTTTCAACGTTTTTCAGCTTATAATGGAATATAATAGCGTACACCGCGCATGAATGGATGTGTCGTGTATTTCATGCTTTCTTTGCAACGCCACTCACTCTCTGCGTAGAATGTTAGGGAAATTCCGATGAATGCCTTAAGAAATTTGTATGGACAGCGTCCGCGACAAACATGATGTTGTTGACAAGTCACCAAAATGATTTACTTTTATATCATATGTAACATTTATGTACTTAAAAACAATACTGACTGCTTTAAATGTTGGTAAAATAATTACATATAAATTAAATACCAGAAAACCTAAAGGGGAAAAATCAATCTATAATAATCTCGTATTTATCGTCTTATCCTTAGCCAGTAATAATTGTTTTCGGGAAACAATGTTGTTATTGTATTATTTGTGTAGCTGTTGACAGTGTGGTCGGCTCGCCGCCTCCTATGCGCGTGAATGACTCCTGTATGGCTAACAGCAGCACCATACACATACAAAGACACATTCGCAAATTGTGCGCATGTAGCGCGGCTCTTTATTGTGTCGCCGCCCCGTCCCAGCCTCACAATTGCACGCACACTGTGACTAATTGAGTAATGCCAGCCGAATTACTACTGCTGCTGCTGCCAGTGGCCGCCCAGCGTGGAGATGACTCCATTTCGCCGCATCGCCGTGTGTCCAACCCGACGCAATAATACTACATAGCACAATCGCATGTAAAGACATCGTCATCATTGTGTTTGCCGCGCCGTCCGAGAGCATTATTGCAGCGCGCGCTTCGGGGTGTAAGCAATGATGAGATGAGATGAAGCCCCCCGTATCGCAAAGTTTACGTCTCCATCTATAATGAAATGATATTAACTGCGTACATGCGCGCCACTGTATGCGTGCTCAACTTATCGGAATAATGCGAATAAATTTGTCACGTCTCCAACAAGTCGTGCAAGCCCGCGCGCATCGGGCATCCGAGTGGTGTAATAGTTATTGTCGAATGGTTGCCCGTCGCCTCCACGCCGTCTCATCCCGTCCCGTCCGTTCGGACTGCCCCGAATTATAATTGTAATGGTGTTGTTGTTAATGGAAGCGATAAATATATGGCAGAGGACGACTACAATAATACAGCATGGCGAATTCAAATGGCACGATGATTTGTTTAATTGCATTTCTCGCCTTTGCCCAGAAAGCGGAGTGCAAACAGATTTCTTTCACTCCGATCGCATTTTAGTTGTCGGACACGTGCTTGTTGGCGATCATCAATCATCGGGTAATCAGGCGCGGCCCCCCCGTATCTGCTGAACCCGAGGCCCAGCCGAGCCCGGAGCCCCGATAATAATGCCGCGCCGCATCAAATCAACTCCGGGGCGGCGCGGCGGAGGTTCGTACCTTGGCGTGACTGATAAATTTCGGGCGCCGCCGCCGCCGCCGCTATCTACATGCATATATGTGTGTAAGGGGTGCATCGGCACCCATTGTCGCCTCCCGCACGGGAGGGTGAGAGGCGAGACCCTCGTCGTCCTGTGGGCGGCCAACGCGCGGATGATTTATACCGTGATTTATAAAGTGCGGGGGTGGCGACAGCGACGCCGACGACGGTGTGACATCATTGTGTACTATCGCCACAGCCACCGCCAGCAAACGCCATCGTGAAGTATAGTGACATGTAGCAAATCATCCCCATACACACACACGCATGCAACCCCCGCCCGAAAACCACTTACACACCGGTGTCGCTTCCGGGCGCACCGCACCATGTTTGTCGCTAACCATCAGGTGATATACACCTATCTGCTGGCCGGATTGATGGCTGCTTCATTTATCACCGCCGCGGTGTATTCTCTACTCAATGTGCTATTTTTCGGTATTGTTGCAGCTGGAGGATGACTGAAGACGCGTGTCATATAGTATTTCCTGCAAATGATGATGATAAGTCCTTGTGTTGCAGATTTGCCGCCCATTCGAATTCGGCGCGGTATTAACCTTCTCTCTACCTCACCAAACTCTTATACTTATACCTACTGGTGCTCTTCTCCTCGTCGCATGGGTGAGTGTGTGTATGTATGCCCCAGTTAATCGCTGCTTCTAATGCTCCGCGCAGGGTGAAGAAACGATGATGGCAATACGCGAATAAATCTTATCAGCATGCTTGCAAGAGTGCCCCCGTTTGGCGTGCGCACGATATGAATTGATCTCCATCCCGCCACCCCCTTCGTCGAAGTATGGAAACATGGTAACATTACCGCACCCAACCCCTTGCCGCCTTCTCAGCCATCGTCTTCGGCTTCTTCGGGAAATTCCCATCCCTAGCCATATACATAGAGCAGAACGGATATAGTGTCTACTAGGCAGCGGTATCAGCTTCAACAGCCAGCCAGCCACTCCCACATCGTTTACACTCCGTGTATGGGTGCTGTGTATGGAGGACCGCGGATCACGTCGCGCAACGCCAAAGCCCGCCCGCGCGCCTTATGTCTGTCTATCTGTCTATAAACAGCTTCGGTCGTAAATTAACTGGGATGGATGCGATGAAGGAAATTCATTTTCCAGTTGTTTGGATCGCCAGTGGAGCGCGCACGCTTCATTCCCGGGCGTGTGCCGCTGCCGCTGCCGTTGCCGCTCTTCTTTGGACGTAAGCGCTTTGCCGCTCTGAAACGGGTACGGGGAATGTTGGTCTAAGTCCGGGAGTGCGGCTGCTTGTTGGGTCGGAGTGTCGATGGAACGATGCATTGAAGATCGCAAATTGGACGATGGGTTGGGAGTTAAATCAAACGGATCTTATTTTCTATTTATGTTAAAAGGATCTTTCGAGTTTTTTGTTGTTGAGATTGGGGTTGAAAATCAAGTTTAAGTGTTTCAATCTTAGGGAATTGCTTATATATTTTTTTGATACAGTTTTTCAATCATGTCCTTACAATCTTACCATAAGCATTTAACTACTTTCATACTTATTGTAGTCATAAATATTTGTGGAACCCTGTTTTGACTTTTATTCCTGCATATTACTTTAGTAGGCGAATTCAATGGATATTTTAAATGGCATCTTTGCAATGATTTTCGTCTTTTTGTATCAATTTCACAAAAGATGGATAGAATAGGTTACACCCGCTTCACAAGTTGCCATAAAGGGGAGGTGTCTCCAGAAAGTGCAAAGATAACTCTCCGACGCTCCACGCTCTCCATGCTCGAAACTTTAGCCATTTCGCGTGCACGCTAGAACGAAGTGTGAAGCGATAAAGCTAACTAGTTCTTCGCTACATTCTAACACGTATGAACGGCACACGACACACGGAATAGAAGTTGCAGGAAGACACTTATCATCTTATACAGGGTGTCTGGCGCAGGGTTTGACAGCCGAAAACTGTGGGTAGCTTGGGTTAAACTGAGATGAAAAGTTATGTACCATTTTGAGATTTGCGCAATAGTGTCGAAGATAAT